>JANIJG010000846.1:0-80783 GCA_024611175.1 Megaceryle torquata | reverse complement strand
TGTTGTTTGGGGTTTTTTTAAATCAAATTACCATTTATTTTATTAAAACATGAATACCATACTTTATAAAGCTTTATCACATACTGACAAGGATGGGGAATCCTTATCCCATGTCCTATGTTATTTAATCCCACGCCCCAAATTCACAACCAAAAGAACAAATTGTACTATGTGCTCTAACACTACACTGCATGTTCAACAGAGATTGACAGCTGTGGAGTAAGAAAATGACCCCTTTTTCACTGGCATCAGCCAAAAAAAAAAAAAAAAAAAAAAATTTGCAAAGAAGGGCCTTCCTTTAAAATTCAATTAGATTATTAAGTCCTACTTTGCTTTTCTTGTTCTCTTCAGTGTTACCCCTTTTTAAAAATATGATCATTTTGCTCAAACAATTCAACTTATGTGGTTACCTTGATCAGTTGTAACAATAAATTCATCAGACTGTTTACAAGCATAAAAGGTGGTCTCCCTCCTAATTTATTATCAACATTTAATATTATATATTATTATCATCTAATTTTACTATGCTTCAATTTCAGTGACTGCTTCTAATTGTGCAGTAAGATACACACAAAGAAAATGATGATGTCCCGCTGGAGAACTCATTTTGGTCTACTTTTCATCTACTTGCTCTCTGCACATGCATTCCCTCTTCACAACTACCTCAGAGTCTCCAGTAATTATCAGTAGCGTATCACCCCATTTTTCTATCAAGGCAGTTAACACAGGATGAACAGGGATGTCATCCTTCTGTCACAAAAAATGACAATACACTGGTAACTGCAGTAGGTTCTGTACCTTTGCAATTCTAGAATATGATGCAACAAGAAAATTTTGGTTCTTCTTTGGTTTGTTTTTTAGAAAAAAGCAAGCCACTGACTTGGGAAAACAGTGGGCTAAATGGAATTAATGGATTTTTCTTTTGGTTTCTTTTTTTTAATATATATATATATTTCTATTTTACTTTGAGACAGAACTTTTACAGAAGACCGTAACACACACATCAGCTCTGTTTTTCTCACCAAAGAATGTTACTTTGTCTTAAAAAAAAAAATTAAAAATCAAAAAAAAAAACCCCCACATACTTGTTAACGGTTTTCTATTTTTCTCAGTGGATTCATGGCCTCAGATTCTTTACTCTGAGCATGTCCAGCTGGCAACAAAACAAAGCTCCTAATTAAACTTTAGCATTATTCCACAGTTTACTCCTTAGAAGCTCCAACAAGGACACAGTAGTAGCAGAAAGTTCACAAATACCATGAACACAACTATATTACAGTTCTTTGGTGAGTTTTAGAGAAGCCTATGTCACTTCAGAGCATGCCTGATCAATTTACCCTGACTTTTTTTTTTCCACAGAATCCCAGAACGTTAGGGGCTGGAAGGGACCTCGAAAAATCACCTAGTCCAACCCCTTGCCAGAGCAAGATCACTTGGATTAGGTCACACAGGAACACATCCAAGTGGGTTTTCAATGCCTCCAGAGAAGACTCCACAACCTGCCTGGGCAGCCTGTTCCAGTGCTCTGTCACCCTCACTGTGAAAAACTTTCTCATTATGTTTGCATGGAACCTCCTATGTTGCACCCATTGCCCCTTGTCCTACCACTGGACACCACCGAGAAGAGCCTGGCTCCATCCTCCTGACACTCACCCTTTATATAGTTATAAACATTAATGAGGTCACCCCTCAGTCTCCTCTCTCTTTTTTTGCATCTAGACACCAGTCATTACCTAGCATTTCTGTACCAGCTGAAGAGTACAGAAGGAATGGCAGCCTGTTTTGTACAGAAAATCAAAGTTTTGCATTAAAGAGAAGCTAATGTTGAGAAAGGTAATGTTATTTTTACAAATCTGTGACTTCTGTAACTCTAATCCTCTAATTCAAATCCTATGCTACACCTTGATTCTTTCCCTTTTACTTTTCCATCTGTGATGCACAATGTATATCATTAAGTGGTTTCATATTAACAAGTAATACAAAAGCATCCTCTCCAATTTACTTATTTAAATTTCTAGAAATTTCTCTTCCATGGTTTGTTACGATTGGTACCTTTTGTTTATACTTATATATAAAAAGGAAGCACAATCTTAAGTAAGCTTGATTATGAATGAAAATTCTTGTCAGCTACAGGCAGATGCATGTCCATACACATGAAAGGCAGAAATGAATCTTCACAATTTAAGGGCTTCTAAGTGAGGAAATCTTTACCATTTACATGCAATCTAATTTCAAGCTGTGTTCAGCAAAGCGATAGCTGAGAAATGACACTTACCAATCATTTCAGTGTATACCTCACCTGCTGCACTATTACAAGCAGGAAGTCTCAAACTTTAGAAGTTACCCGAGTAGAATGGAGAAGATTATAGTCAATCAACAGTAGAAGAAAAAAAAAAAGAAGAAATTATACAATCTTTACCTCTGATACATCCAAGGCACCAATTCATCTCTGTACAAAATGCACTTAAAAGCAGGGCTCACCAATTTATATTTAGTTTGAAAAAACCAGTAATTGCTTCAACACACAGAGCAACTACCACAAAGTAGCAGGTTACTGAGAGGCACTGGCTTCATGGTGACTGCCTGCATACTTCACAGGAAATGTCAATCATTCCAGGTAGCTTATCCTTTAACCTAACACCTTGCATGACCAAATCACCACTACAGGTAGCTAGCTAGATCCTGGACACAAATGTACGTATGATTTACCAAAAAAAAAGACAAAAAGAAGCAACTACGTTTGTAGCATGTGCATTAGGTGTGAACTGTATATAAATGAAATAAGGTACTCTTAACTTCAGATGCCCCTTGGACATCTAGTAGACAGAATCTACTGTTTCAGCTGGAGTTCTCTATTACACTACAGCTCAAGACCCCACACAATCAAGTGTCATAACCTCAGTTCTGTGTACCAAAACCATAAGCAGAAGTAACACACACAAGTAAACTCTTCTTAAAATGTTTAACCTAGAACTAAAAGCTAGAAGCAGTAGCTTTTGCAATGAGAGCAGCACAAATATGAGAGCACCTACGTAAGGCACAGTAGTGAGGCTGTAATGTATGAGTAATGTAGCTAGGGAGAAGGAATGGAATTGCTTCTGACAAAATGCTGAATTAACTAGGTTACAGCACTTGTAACATGTAGTAAACTACAACAGTCTTCTCAAACATAGCACATAAAACAATTCCATCTTTGATAGGAAATGTGTTGCAGCAAACAATAATGGATTTGGGAAGCTAAGCATTTGTATAAAGGAGTAATTTGTACATTGTAAATTAAAAATATTGTTTAAAAATTATGTTCCATGTTCCAAATACTGCTAAATTACAAAGACAGTAGGAATCTACTAATTATCAAGTAATTCTAAAGGAGACAACGCTGATAATCACAGTAAGATATTAAACATGATAATTTCCTAATTATATTGCCAAATACTGTCTTTCTGGAGTACACTTCAAAACAAGAGAAAAGCTTTCACATTTGTGAATTCACTACACTGCCTAAAAAGTTGGTGAAAAGTCACTGATCTTCCATGTAAATTAAAGCACGCAAGCCTTTTCTTGCTGTTGTTGTTAAATCCAGAAGCTGTTTTGTAAAAAACAATAATAATAAAAAAATCCTATGAGTTTTGAAGCTACCTTTGTATTTTCTCTATTTACCTTTGAATTTACATGCAAAATTATAATTCTTTTCCATTAATGAACAAAATGCAGCTTTACCAGATTGAAAACGTTTATTGCAAAGATTAAAAATACTTGTTCCTACCTCCACTTTTGTTCGGTAGAGAATGAGACGCTTTAGGCTGCCCACTTTGGCTATGTGGTTGAAAGCCTGAGGTGGTATTTTATCACACGATGAAAGATTTAATTCCTGAAGATTTGGACACATTTCAGTAATGACCTCCAAGCATGTTTCATTGAGAAAATGGCCACAAGACAACTCAAGACGTACTAGTTCAGAGCCACAGACTTTCAAGAACCTGTAAAAAACACATTTTAAGTGAAAAATAAACATACCTTCAGGTGAGAGTCTGAACACTGTCAAAATGTTAAGCGAGTAAAACAGGAAATAGTTCCTCTCAACACTGAAAAGCCTACAAGCCCACACTTTTCATGTCACCTCAGTTAACTGACAGAAAACATGATTAGGTTCAAGCAAATTAATCCTAGTCAATCTGAAGAAGTTACTTCTGAATCAAATCTGTACAAATCCATGAGACCAAACCAATTAGGTGTCCAGTTAGAGAGCAATTACTAAAAAAACAAAAGGTAGTCTGAGATTCAGGGCTGTTTCACCAGCAATAACTTGGTACTGTACATAACTTAGATATTATACAAGGTTTTGTACAAAGGAATATTTGACTGCATTTTAAGAAAGAGAAGGCTATATTACGCTGTACATGGCATAAGGAGGCTAATGTCACTAAAGCAGTCTTAAAAAATAATTCTACCTTGAAAACAAATTGCAAAAGAATCATTGGGAGTGAGACTGGTACAGACAGGGCTTATTATTAAATTAACATTAGTCTTGAAATCTCAGTTTCGGTTTAAAACATGCTTCACTCCTACCATTTACTCTGAGACAACAGAGTGAAATATGGCGACTGAAATATTTCAATATTTGAAATTTTTTTGAACAGTCCCTAAAGCCAATTTTGATAACAACCTGCAGGTTCTCAGCAACAATTTCATATTTCTCTCTCTCAGAAAAATCTGAAAATCTAAAAGTGAGTTTGAAAAAAAACCCCAACTTTTAAATGGATGAAATATTCAGGGGAAGTATTTTAAGACTTTCAGAAAAACATCTCATTCTTCCATTAACAAGTCAAAATCAACACTTTGTAGCTGTTTAGATCACTGATTCAAAAGGACTATTTCACATTACTTTAATTGGAATTATAAAAACTTAAGATATTAGAAGACAAAAATATCCAAAATTTAGAAATTTTGGTCTCTGCATGAATTACACCTTCTGTCAGAGATCTTGTTCCAGAAATTCAAGCTCTATTCTATCTAATCCAAGCTTTAATTAAACACATAAGCTTATGTCCCTTTTGATTCCAAAGACAACCTTCAAACTGTAAATCAGTCACTAGGCTTGTAAGTTTGATATTTAATATTTCCCCAGTAGAAAAAAATAAGTTCCTAACCTATGGGCTGCACTAAGTTCCCCTTATTACTTCCTTGAATAATGGAGCTACTCATGAGAGAGCATAAATTAGTTTCTCATAATAAATATTCTGATCTGCTCTATTATCAGCTCTATCCTACAAAAAGCTTCATGAAGACAAAGCAGTTTTAGGTTCTTACACTTTCACTGCAAAGTCGGTATTACTTCTTGGGTTTAACTGACACACAATAGAAATGCCAGAGAGACACGAAGCTTCCGCTTGCACAGAAACTTGTATTGCTACAACTAAACAGGTATTATTAGCCTTTCCATGACTTTGTTTCTAACGAAACTTAGGAGAAAATAGCTGCTGGTCTTAAAAGTGAACACATTCAGGGTGGCATTCCTCAGTGGCAGCAACAGTGGCAAAGAAGTCCACCTTTCAAGATCCAAGCTTTCAAACCTTGTCCTTTCCTTATTTTTTCATTACTCGCTCAAGTCATACTTGCTATTCATCATCACCTTTCTTTACTCCTTTCATCTTACACATTATGAGCCTTAGTTTGATTGTGCAGATCCTATGCCATCCAGAGGGGAAAGTAGGTCCCAGGGTGGCACCTCCATCCCTGGAGGTTTCCAAGAGTAACCTGAAACCTTGACTGACCTGATCTAGCGTTGGGGACACTGGCACTTCAAGTGGGAGCTTGGAGTAGATGACCTTCAGAGGTCCCTAACATCCAACATTTCTATGAGCCTATGCAAACAGAAACAAAGAGAGGGTCTGAGACATGAAAGGGGAGACACAAGCACCAGAGACACAAGGGTTGTCCCAAGTAAGGCCTTCTAATCTACATTTCCACCATTTTTGTTTAACTGTGCTGTCTCTCTTTAGAATCTATTTTAGCTTGTAAAATCAGAGTTCAATCAAACACCAAGCTCTGACTTCCTGTTTTTGTACCAGATACAGTGAATTCACCTACACTGGTAAGTCTTCTTATGGGGGTGTCAGAGTTGAAATGACATGACAATTCACTACAATTAACATCAGGTATTTAAACATTAAACTGTTGTTTTAGACTTGAAATAGAGTTCATCACTGCCATGGAGGAATGCAGGATGGAAAGCCCCTGGAAATTAGAGCAGAAACATATGGATTCCTTGCTGATTACCAATTAGCCAATTCCTCTATTTAATGAGTGCTTTAACACCACATTCACATGGCTTCTTTCATCAACAAATTATCCAGTTTGTTTAAATGGTGATATTTTCTATAAAACCTTGTCAACTGCCACTTATTATACCTCTAGCTTTTACTCTGCTAACAGATAAATATTTTATGAATTACTCTATTACAATAATGGATGTTAGGTTAACTGCCATATAATCTAATAGGGCTTGGCTGTTATAAATGTTGGTACAGATCAGCATTTTTCTCCTTCTAGGACTATTAAAAGTTAACACTACCAGGTCAGGAAAACAGTTAACCCCGTAGACTTGGATAAGAACTCCAGGTTCACCAGCTTGAGGTGTTATTATCCTCGTAACATTTTATTTAAATTCGTTACACTTGAAACTCACAAGCAGAGCAAACACAGAGATGGGAATGAGCACTGCACTTTGTGGGTCTGTTGCCTCTTTGGATAAGGTTGTGTAGGAGATATTATACAGAAAGGCAAGGGGGATAAGGGACATGCAGCGGGGTACAAGAGAGGCATGAAGTCAAGAGATGAACAGAAACAGGAGGAGGAATTTGAGGATGTCACCAAACAGCACAGGGCAGAGAACATTAGGCAGAGAACATCAGGCAGAACTGCAGAGTTCTTTGAACGATCAAGGCACCTCAGTCTTTATTTGCATTTAACAGGCTGATAAGGACAGAGGCTTGTGCCAGTGTCTTTCTACATGGATCTCCAAAGCCATATGGCAAGGTAGAACATGGGTTCTGATGCTTTCAGAAGAAATGTGACACAGCCTTCATAGTTCTGAGGTTTAACAGACAGTGGATGCCTGGCTCTGACTTAGGTTATTTGAAAACAAACAACTCCCCAAAAAAAGAACCTTCTACACAAATCAACATTTCTTTACATACCTCTAATCACTGAGGATTGACTGGTTCCTGTTTTTAGTCTCTCCTCCTTTCTGCACAGTCATCCATCCCTTTAGTTTTGCTTTTATTATCAATATTTTATACACACAATTTCTGAACTGAATTCCCTTCATGTTTTTATGAATACGACTGAATACAACCTAGAATAATGTGAACATGTACATTTAGTTTGCTAGACACTGGTTTGGGCATTTCCCCCTAAACTTATCCTCAGTCTAGACTGCAGTATTCAAGGGGGTTTTGATTGTTGGTTTGGGGGGGGGCGGGTATTGGGGTTTTGGGTTCTTTTTGTTAGGGTATGTGGTTGAATTTTGTTTGGGGCTTTATCCTAGTGGTTTTTTTGTTGATGTTGTTGGTTTTGTTTTGTTTGTTGTAATACAAAAAGCAATCTCACTTTCCATCACCTTCTACCTGCTCTCAAGAACTACTCATTTTCCCTACCTTCAGCTTCAGCTTTGGGAAGTAAGTTAGTCCTGGTGAAATCCTTCAGAAACATCAAATCTATCTATTAGCAGTTAGGATGCTATTTGCTCACGCTGTTAAACCCATCATGATCATGCGGGCACTCAGTCTAACAACTTGCAAGCTTGTTATTCATATCTGTATCATAAGCATATCCCATGAGCCAAAAAAAAAAAAAAAAAAAAAAGATACCAAATTTAAACATCAAGGTAGAAAAGATAGCACCCTTCATGTCAGTAACTGGCTGCATAATACCTCCCAGATGAAATTCTCGAAATACCTTTAGACATATGCCTATAAAGGTACTCAAGAAATCACTAACAGAACTGCACTGGACCCAAAACCTACACTTCACTATCAGTGTAATGATCCTCACTTACTCGGTATCCCACGGTTCAAAGTTACTGAAAACTCTACAACAAGAAGGAATCCCATTCCAGTTCTTTCTCATCTACTTGTCCTCCATAAACAAAACCAGCTACCTAGTTTTATATTCCTTTAATACAGTTATCCCAACAGGTTTCAATCACGCTGATTTTACCAAATCTGTTCTGAATGAAAATCTCAGGTACTCATTTTGCAGTCATTGACATATAAACCACTGAATCTGGTGTCCAAGGAGTGGGGTGAAGGAAACAGGGCTGGATTCAGTTTTTTTCCTTAGCACTTTTTCTTGTAGTGTTACCTCATGCTAGCATCCAAATCAGGGATGTTACCTCCATTACTTGACAGGTACTACGTTGCCCCGCTTGCCTAGCCTTCCTTCCTTGGTATCTCTCTCCTAGAACCAGTATTTTCATGAAACCAACCATTTCATTTTGCTTCAAGCCAACCACACACTCAAACATTATTATTTAATCCGAGTTACAGAAACCCTAGGTTTTACTAAAAAACTGTGGAAATTCAAGCAAGAGACAGACATGATTTGTAAATTGAGAATCCCTGTGAATTCACACATTACTCCTATTTTCTGTGACTGAGTATTTGATGTACGTTTCAGTAATTTCTCTGACCTTCTTGCTAGTTGGATTTGTAATAAAGCCTCATGAAGTTAAACACTGTCAAAATACACCTCTACTAAACAGCAACTAAAGCCTTCAAATGTTAACAACAAAATTGTTAAGGAAATATTCCTGGATGTGCTTGACATGTAAACAATGCATCACTAACCTGAAAATAAAACACAGGTAATCATTTTCACAGTGTAAAATGCTAGAAGTAAATTAATCTCCTAATACCTCAGATATTTAAAACAAAAGAGTTTGAACAAGCTAATGACATTACCAATGATACAAAGAAATATGCATTCAGAACTTGTTTTTTTAAACTGTCACCTTCCTCAAGCTGTTTAAACTTCAGAGCATTTGCTCGGTATGTCAATATTTAGTATACCTCCAGTCAACTTGCCTCACTTTTTTCCTGTATAGGTCTTACCCTCCTACACTGATATTCCCCTGGCATGAAGAAATTCACCATACCTCTAATGCCAAGAGAAATGCAGTGCTGCTTATGTAATGCTTGCTGTGAAATCTTTGCTTATTCCCTGTTACTTTAAATTCCAGACACTTGAGACTGCTCAGATACTCATTTCAGCTGCCTTCCACTTTTTCATATACTTTTAGTTCAATCTAAATGATAAAGTTTAGTTAATTTATATTGTATGTTGAAATGAAAAATTTATGATAGTCATTTTTAGCCCTAAGGAGTAGATGTTATCAATAAGTTAAAATACCTTCAGCTTTGCCTCAGGATGTTCATATGCCTGAAGCATTCTATCTTCTCATGATAATACAGTATTTGCTTCATTCATATTTCTTCAAATTACTCTTTTTAAAAATTCTTTAACACATTTTTGCAAGGAAATACATATTTTAAATTATTTCTTACAATAGTGTCTATATGAACCTTTTAAAGCAACACACAAATTTACACAAGCTACTTCTTTTAAGACTGTTGTAAGAATCTACAAGATAAAAATATTTTTAAGATATTTGCCAAAATTAAATTTGAGCAAGAGTAGCATTTAACCATGCCCTGACTTGCAGAAATCAGAACCTAAACTGTACAGTTATAAGAAGGAAAATATCAGTTTTGAATTCAACAGTGCCAACTGTAACATCAAATGCTGAGAATAGTGCAAAAATAAAGAAAACAAAATAAAAAACAGGTTCTGTAAAAATGAAATGCTGCTATCTATGAGGATGAGGTATTTTGGTTTTAGCATTTTGCCATCTCTATACTGCACCCATCTGTAGTGATTTTGAAGTTATTTATAAATATTTTGATTAGCTAATAATGGTTTTTCTCCTTGAATTGACAAATGTAGGTTGGCCTTTTAAAAACAGTGTAAAGGAGTCCTTCAAAATGCTAAAACTTCTATGCAGTTAGCTAGACAGCCATTCCTGGTCACTTTTGCAGCAACTTATCACAAGCTTTGTAAAGCTGAAATACTGGAACAAGCAATTTAGGCTCCTTTCAACTCATCCTCAAGTTACAAGAAGACTTTTTCACTAACTAAATCCAAAATAAAAGATGCAGCTTGGTACTCCATAGGTTCACCTCATTGCCTTATTAAAAAATTTCACTTGCAGAAAGAAATAGGGAATACCAAAACCAGAGAAGGAGCCAAAGAGAGCAGGATAAAGAGAAACTAAGAAACAGATTTAGAAACATACACACAATAGGCAGCAAGAGAAGATTTTACACCAATACACGTAGAGGCACCTGTCTCCTACTGTTACGTATAGACACAGACAGAAACACATATGCATTTAGTTCCTGCAAAGGAAAACTACAGTCTGAAAATCTAATTAAGTTTTTAGTAACAATTAACATCAGCAGGCAACTTATAAAAGCAGGAATGCACTCTCCCCAGCCAACTGAGAACCCCTTCTGCAGTATTCATATTCTAAAAAAAATAAACTGGAAAGAAATTAAGTGTGAAACAGAATTCCTAGGAAAGTGAAAGTACCTTCATTCTTGGGAAACTCTCTTTTGTGTTATTATCTCCCAAATGTCAGGCTGTGTGAGGAACATCTAGAAGTTCAAAAGGAAAAGTTGAGGGAGTTCATGATGATATGCCCTGGATGCTGTAATACCCACACAGTGGTGGTATCTTAATAACAGCCAGGGCAATACAACTAAAACATGACTTGACAGATTTCTCCTTTGGGGAACAACCTCTCTTACCAGGAAGCTACTGTTTTGAAGAAAGTTACACTAATGCTTTTGAAAAGCAGGTCTTGTTCTAAATAAGTCTCCTGTGTTAACAGATATTTCCATAGCAAATCTGCAGCAAATTTTCATTTTCTGGAGGGCAGTAAATTTGACAAACACGCAGAAGAATAATGTCAAAAGGAGAATTTGCATTTGCAATTTTTACTAGAAAAGACACCTCTCCGAAATAAGGAATTGCAAACTTATTGCTACATTAGGAAAAAGAAAACTTTCAAAACCAGACCTACTTACAGTGAAGAATTTTTGATTCAGAAGTACAAATTCTGAGCGGAAGTCATACCTGAAAATTACTTAGCTTACAACTTTGTTTCAAAAATTTACAATAGAACTACATCTCCTATTCCCAGACTGCATGGATCTCTTCCAAGAAATACTTTTTCCTAGAAATACAGATAACTTCACAATTATATCAATGTCCAAGAGCACTTTTCTCCTTGTTAAAATACCATGTGTTATAATTAAAGTGACCATGTTTATTCACAGATTGTCAATAGTCAAACAATAAATATTTATTATTTTAGAAAGCTGACTACATGTAAGTGCTGCCATAAGTTCAGCACTGAAATAAAAAAAAAAACCAAAGTCATTAGCAATAAAGCCATTTTCAACTAAGTGGAAGTCAGAAAAATTGCGAAGTTTTCTCTGAATTTGGACACTGCATTTAAAAAAAAAAAAGACAGAAAATAAAAAAAATGCCATAAAGATGCACATACTTCATGCTTTCAAAACGTAGATTTAATAGCTAAGCAGCAGAAGGCAAGCACTTCATGATTTCAGAGTTGAATTCTCAATTAAATTTTGCATATTTATCCTCTGCATAATGTATCTAACACAAAATCCAAATTTAGGAGAAGTGTTTGTACCCTGTTCAACAACTGATGTCTATCTCCTTTTTCTACCAGCAAGCGCTAAAAAGCACAAGGCTCTTGGATTATACTTGAAAGTCAGGAAAAAAAGGAAGAGACATTCTCATCAAAGTATTTCTTCAAATTATTTTACTTCCCCAGGGAGAGCATCCAGGCACCAAAGGAAAGAAAATGTGAATACTTGATTTAACCTTTTTATTCAGAAAACAAAGGAGAGTTAAGACAATTTCTTTTAGATATGATAAACATTTGTGTTTCTTATCAGTTAAGTTTTGCTTTCACCTGCCAGTGCTGATTACCTCTTAGTTGAAACAGCAATTTTTGCTTAAATGAAATGCATTGATAGATGCTGTTTAACTAATGCAAACGAGCAAAGAAGCAAGAAATTATATGTTAAGAAAGCAGAGAACATGGCTGTTATACAGAGAAGAATCCCTGCAAATCTGTTAGTTTAATGACCTACAGCACAGTCATATTTTCAGCTCAGTGAAAGACACACACACACAAACCCACTATATCCCAACAGGACTAATCTTTTAAATCATTTTTATGAAAATATTTGCATTTACATTGCACTCCAGTGATTACTTAGGGCCCATACCTTGTAAGCATGCACTGTAATCAATTTATTAGCGCAGCCATTCTAATACAGTCCTACTGATGACTCATTTGTACAAGGGAAAACCACAAACATTTTCTTCATGTGATGGACTTCTGACAGCTTGATTCTAGTGCTAGTCTTTTAGAAGCCTAGGAGAAGGCAAAACACTGCTCCCCCTCGAAGAAGCCTTTCAGTCACAGACACTTTGGCACAAGCAGACTGACTTTAGATACCAAAACAGCTTCCCCTGCTATACCTAGTATTTCTTACTGGTTTAGTAGTTTTGGTTTTCTTGTTTGTAGGGGTTTTTTTGGTTTGGTTTTTTTTTTTCTTTTATATCATGACAATCAGACCCTTCATAGTAAATCAAAGACAATTGTCTTTTAATAAGGTTTGAAATACTTAGCGAAGCTACTGAGCAGCAGCTCTGCAAACAGAGCTTGCCAAAATACTTTTGTACATTTAACACTGACCTGCTAAATCCAGAAACAGAGATGGCTCCCCTGTTTCCAGTCCAAGATAAATTCAGCCACTGGATGAGAGTGCAGCGAGACTGTAGGTATTCCAGAGATGTGTCATTAATCCTTGCCCAGTAAGGTTGTAAACTGAGATGAATGTACTGTAGAGGATCACAGCAATGTTGATATAGTAGCTTACAAGTTTGTGCTAGTCTACACAGGTCTGGTACTGTAAGGTGACTCAAGATCAACTGGATGAGCTATATTAAAAAAAACAAACACATAAAAAAGTCACAGGTGGTCATGTAGCACTTGAAATGTTAAGAGAAAACTGCAAAGGAATAAGAAAAGATGTTATTCCTTTTACTTCTCGAATAAATAATTGATTAACTATTAAATAGGACTCTGCACCGCCTTCTCAATTTGACAACATATTGAACAAGAAAGGAAAAAGCAGATCAGTATATGAAAGTGACAGGAAGCTTTCAAATTAGAAGTTTCTTTACCCATGCTAATTTAAACAGTGATACATATGTAAACACTATGTTTACATACTTCCCTTCACAATGTCTGCACTGACATTGATCAGAACACTCAATTGGCATCCTCTTTCTTCTCTGGATTCAGTTTCTAAGACGGCGACATATTTGCAGAGTACATGGAAAAAAAACTATACCATGTCTCAGTTTCCCTACAACCTTGAACTGATTTCGGTTTTATTCCTCTGCTCTGTGCCTTAAAACAAAAACAAAACACAAACAAACAAACAAAACAAGTGTTTTGTCTTTCTTCTACTTTATATCCTCTCCCATCCATGCTGGACTATAAAACTAGGTAAAAAATAGAACACATTCACATCATCTTTTACAAAGTAATCTCTTCCTTGCTGTAATAATTCAAGAGTATTTTTGTTCTGTGCCAGAATCACTTCTGAAGACAGAACTCCTTTTTACCTTTATCAGATTGAATCATCTCAGCTTCAGAATCATCACCAGCTCCTCTGACTAGCACCACTATACGTTTTCATAATGACTTCTCTCACACTGAGAAATTGAGAAATATCCCCTACCTCCTATCATGCTGTTTTTCCTTTCTAAAAGGAGATCAACACACAGAGACATGTAAATGCTCACATTAGAAAATAACAAAAATGCTCAGAAAAAAAAGTAAAAAAAAAAAAAGTAAGAAAATCTCCTTTAGCTAAGAAAGTGAGAGAAAATGCACTTGAAATATTAAATCTAAATATTAATGTTTGCTTTACCAGGCTGTCTTTACCAGCTCTAAGTACTTGTACTCAAGTTATATAACTAAAATTGACAGTTTTCAAATATAGTAGGAAACAGTAACTTGCTGAAATTGATTTGTGTAAATTAAAAAAAAAAAACAACAAAAAACCCCCAAAAAACCAAAGCAAAGCACCCCCCCAAACCAACCAACCAAAACAAAACCCAAAACACAAAAACATCACACACACATCAACCCACAAATCAGCTTAAACTGAAGAGAGTCCTGTGTCCCTTTCAAAATACCATAATGTTTCTTCTTAATGTCTTATAAGGATTCGTAAGACAAAACTGCCAAAAATCAGAGTAAAATGCTTGACATAAAATTAAAATGAAGCTTTTTGTGAGATCCAAACAGATTGTACTTCCAATGTACTAGTTTATTATGTAGCTAGCTTCCGCCTCCCCTCCTCCCTTCTTCGCTTTTGGAAGAGAAGAAATAAGAAAACAATCCAACTTCCTGCAAAATGAAAAATGTTACTTCCTACTCAGCTCCAGATTTAGTATTTGGATTTCAACCATGATCTACAACTCTTCAAAAAGTTTAACTTCAACTCCAATGCCAAAATACAGTGTTTGCGTATACTCCAGTTTCTCTTTCCTTCCCTCTTCCCTTCTCCTTGCTCTTCCTTTCCCCTGAGAACAGCCCAGGCTTTTTGTCTCTGCAAGTACCTGGGAACTCTTGACCTCAGCTTGATGCAGAGGATCTGCACAGACATTTCAATATGAGAGCAATATATATTATATAGATAAGCATATATAACTACAGTTAATGTATTACAATCAACAAAGTTTGATCCCAACTAACATTTAAGTTTCTCTCATTTTGGTATCTGAGAAGGAGCAAAATAACTAGGAGCTAACAGATATAATCCCAAATTCATATCTTGATTTTGCTTGGTTTAGACCCATAATCAAGCTTATAAATTGCTTAACACAGTTTTGTTTGTCATTCTAATAGTAAATATCTAAATATATACCTATTTTTCTAAGGCCATCAATTCACTTTAAATAGTTTTCAATATTCTGAAAGACAGCTTCAAACTATTTTGCAATCTTTGCTCTGTAAGCCACCTAAACGTCTACTTTATGAATGCCTTTTCCTTCAGATTTTTCACAAGTTTTTTAATAAGTTCTCTAGAGCAGAGAACTCAGGAGCAAAGGCTGCACAGTTAGCTAAGTGTATGTCTACAATTAATGTGGCATAATAATATCTGATAAAAACAAAGTAACACATTTTGTTTCTCAATAGAAAAAAAGTTTTGTAACTTGTGAGCAGTAAAGATAATGGTGATGGAACCATAAATGCCTCACCAATGTCCCTTCACACTAACTGATTACTTCAATGAGCATTTCATAACGTACAAGATGTTGCAATCTTTCCACACTTTTGAGATAAAATCTCTTACCACATAAATGTCTTCAACAGAAAAAAAAGAATCCTTTATTTTTTACTGAAATTATGCTACTTCATAATATGTAGAATGAAAAGTCACTACTATGACATTAAGATATAAAGTACTTTTTTTTTTTCTGGCTTTCAATTAAACAAAGATAACCAGTTCCAAATCTACAGCCTAATAACCATTAATTACCATTAGTGTGGAGTCTGGTGTCTGTCAGAGATTCTCTTTTTATGTGTGTGTATCCTAGCATCAAGTACAATTTGATACCATAATGACTATGTGACATGATGTGCTGTATTTGTGCTACACCGTGTTCATGGCAATTCCAACAATGCTGCAGAACTGAGTATTTGCTGTGAAAACTCATTTTGTAACAAAGCTTCTCGCAAACAATTGTTTTCACTCTGCATTTACATAAAAAAATAAAAGGGCAACTGTTATGGTTTCACACTCTCATAAATCGATCAGGAATGACAAAGATTACTGGAAAACCAGTACAAAGGAGTATAAAGAGGAAAACAAAATATGATCTTTACAACATTGATCACTGTTTTTAGGCTATGATGGACCAATAATACTTTCTCTCCCATTTCCAAGGCAAACATGGCACAAACACCACACTAAAAGATGTCATGAAATCAATGCCCACTACAGTGAAAACCTCCAAAAACTGGAGGTTTCCAAATCATAACACTCCACAACAACTCAACAAACAGCAGTATAGAAATTCATTGTGTACTGTTTGAGTACAAAAAAGGTCCCAATTTATACCTGGTCTGTGTGTTTTATCACCATCATAGTCCCAGGCTGCAGCATCTTACATATATGCAAGTATTTTGAATTACCAATTAAAAACAAAATTAAAAATCTTAAAAAGCAGACATGGCACCCACTACAAAGTTTCCTTATAAGCTCAGAGAGGATCTCATCACTCCAATACATGGGGTAACACTTTACCAGTGGCAAGGCTTTAATAGTATTTACCTACCCAAAAGTTTTTCTCAAGCTTTTAAAAGCTTTTCTCCCCAAGTAACAGCAAGCAATACCCATTTGTACCAAATAAAATACTTCCTGTAGCTAGAGCACAGTAATGCAGAACTTGATTTGGTCAGAAAATCATAGAATTATAGACTAGAATTGTAAAGTTGTTTAGGTTGGAAAAGACTTTTAAGATTGAGGACAACTATTCACCCTATTCTACCGAGCCTACTGCTAAACCATGTCCTTAAGCACGATACCTAAATGACTTTTAAACACATCCAGGGATGGTGATTCAACCACTTCCCTGGGCAGCCTGGCCCAGTGCTTGACAATCCTTTCAGTGAACAAATTTTTCCTAATATCCAACCTAAACCTCCCCTGGCACAACTTGAGACCACTTCTTCTTATCCTATTGCTTATTACTTGTGAGAAAAGACTGGCACCCTTCTCTCTACAACCTTCCTTTGGGTAGTTGTAAAAAGCAATAAAAATAACACTTGGATACTGGTCAAACCAGAGTATGTGCACTTTCTACAAATTTCCTCTTTCAGCTCTTCAACATGAGTCTCTCCAACATGAAAATACAATGCCGTATGCAAACCACTTGTTCAGAAAGATGCAAATGAATGAGCTGCAATTTTTTCATTATGCAGCTAGAGCTGCCACAGCTTAAGACTCTAATTAATTAGTATTGATACTAAGATGCTCAGATAAAGGACAAAGGATATGCGCACAAGAAGGCAAAGAAAGAAGGCAGGAAGAAGATTATGATATTCTAGGGCTTTTGACATTCCTCAACATAGTTTAAGAAAACACAGTCCCTAGTTCCACAACCCTATAGCTTGCACCAGCAAATGCATACACATTTAATAGCACACACGAACATACAAAAAGCATTTAACCTCAACCATTTAAATCTGTCTTTTCTTTAGTCTACTCACCTAACATGCTTTTTTGGAGTGGGCTTTATAGCACCAGGCTATAGGCTCTGATCCTTTCAGCAATGAAAGGCTGTAAATGTTTTAAGCCCCTTCTTGATTCAAAGAACAGAAGAGGATCTTGCTGACAGACTACATAATCAAATAATCAAGACTCCAGGAGGACGAAAGCTGGAGAGATCTCCTCCATGTGCCATTGCTCAGAGCCTAGTCTACTATAACAAGTGGCTGTATATTGGCTGTTAATAGAAAGGAATCTTGTGCCATATGGTCATTAGCTGTTAAGACAGCTTTTAAGACCCTCATGAGTTTCTGTTTCCAAAGAGAGGCATAAAATCTTCCTGATAATCTGGAAGTCTACAAATAGTTGTTCTGGACAGATGTAAAATTTTGCTGTTGAGGAAAAAAAAAGTGTATGAGATTTAAAAATGCTTCTGCTTACTGCTCCAACTCTTCTATCTAAATATCATTTAAGGGATGCAGATCTTACATTCAAGACCCATTTTCCTGGAACATAGGAGCCAAATCCACATTTAGTGGTGAAATTCACTTTCCCAGCAGACATGAACAGCTCATAAATCTTGTAGGCAGCTTTAGGAAAAATTGGCTTCAAGGGATGACAAAGATGTCATTTATATCTTTTTATATCAAAATTTATAAAAAATACATATTTTAGACTGCAGCATGCAGGATTTCTCCTGACTCTCCTCTCTGGAGAACGAATGTTAAGTTCTTGGTACCTGACACTTTTTGGTGAGTCTCAAACTCCACAACAGGTATGCTGTGGCAGGTATTCTTTACTTTTTTCAAAAGCCTTTAACTTGTTCAGGCCTTCAGGTCTCAAGCATTCCTGCAAAGCCAACTAATACTCCTTCCACTTTACGAGCAGCGTAAGACAGTCAAATGTAACTGGGAAGCAAGACAAGGACATGAAGTTCTCTCAGAAAATCATTTCTCAGTTTTAAGGTAATTCTGGATAACAGATGATAATACAAGTACTTCACAGCTACTAAGGGCTGGTTAACATTGTCCACAAGTAGGGAAGGAAAATTCTCTCACCCAGTTCATCTAAGACTTCACACTTTCTTCTAAGGAAGTCTGTGCCCCAGGAGTCCAGCATTTTTGTCTTTTGTTGGCAGAAGCAATCTAGACTCTTACCATGTTTTAAGAGCTCACACTGCAGCAAGCCATTCCTAACCACATTCTGAGGAACACCACAGTCCACGAAAGGATAGTCTATGGAAGTTTCAGGAAGACAACAAAGGCAAAACAAAAGCTGGAGGAACTGCTGCCTACTTTAAGATTAGCACAACAGACCATTCAGCCTGCATGTTTTGTGAATTATGGAGGGTAGTATGAAAAAGCCTGAAACAGCTCCAATAACAAGTGGGCATGGGAACAGTTACACGTTCACAATCAACATGAAAGCATAAAAAGAAAATTTTTCAAGTAATGTATTAGTCAAAAGTGGAAGGAGACAGTGGCTGCCTTACTTCACCATTACGAAGGTTTGAACGCTTCCCAGAAAAATCTGACACTTGTCAGTCTTGAAGACAGCATGAAGAATAGTGTTCCCATCTCTGAGGCAATAAAAAGCTGTCACACTACAAAGTACAATATTTTTGTTGTTCTGATACCCAAACCTTCCAGCTGAAGCAAGAAAGGAGACTGGGATTTCTGCTGTTACAAAACCAGTCCAGAAATAGTCTTTTGTAGTTGCTGATAAATATTCTGCCCATATTTTCAGTTTCCTTAAATCAAAGCAGAAGGAAAAAAAAAAAAAAAAAGTGCTTGGTATTCCTAGACCATATAAATGCATTCATGAAACCAAACATGTTAAAAAATGGATAAAAAAGGAAGCTGGTACACAAACAGGAAAGCAGAACAGCACTATAAAGTAGTAGAGGCAGGAGTTCACAGGAGTAACAGGACTATACAAATACTTCCTAAATTATAATCTTCATATGTTTAATCACGTGGAACAGAAAGGAGACCAATTAATGTTTCTTGTATTCTACTATAATACAATTTACCCAGCCTTTTCAAAAAAGACTTCCTAGATTTTAAACAAGTTTTCTCTACGATTAATTTCTTTGAATGACTAAAACCAACATATTTTCAAACTTTCAAGCAGTTACACACTTTAATATGTTCTGAAATCAACTGTTCCTTTGCATATGTGAAGTACTTTCTTTACTTAGCATTGATACACAAGCACCAACAGCAAAATATATTAAACACTATATGGACTCTGAGGAAAAAAGATCCCACTGCTAGAGCTAACTCAGGATGAAACCCTTATCCTCATTTATTATTACACTGCAGCAACACAAAACCCAAACAAACTCAGGAACTGAAGATGACTTAAAAGAGAAGATAAATACACAGAAAAAAGATGGCCAGAGTTGTTATATTCTCTTCCTCTCTCTTGACAATCACAGCAAACTTCTGCAGGTTACTAGGGTACACAGTCACCCAAGCATGGCCTTCACGTGCTGAACTGGGATACTTAGAGGCAAAAGGTGTGACAAAATCTAAACACTACTCCTGAAAAAGCCAGTGACAGCAGTGACAGCATCTCTCACCATCTTCCCTTCGCTTTCAAAAGCCAGTCTTATTCAAGCCACAAGTACTCTGAGCATTTAAGGAGTTACCACATTAAACAAACCCTTCTTTTGCTGGACTGCAGGACATGGAAGAGCAGGAACAATCATGTTCTGCCCAAGTCCAGAAGTCTAACTGGCAAATAAAGGCTCATTTCCACTATGTGCAAACTCAGTTTATTTCAGGAGAGGTGGAGACAATTATTTCATCTCTCAATTCTTCCTCTAAGGTACTAACCTCCATGAACAGCTACAACCCACTGAGAATTTCCTGTCCTTCACACAATATTCAGCAATCATACTTCACAATCACATTATGCTGGAAATTACCATAAAGAAAATATCTATCTACACTGACTCTGAGCACATTTGCAACTGCCCTGCTGCCAGGGAATCTGAAAGTTGTTTCTGTGCTAATGATAGCACAAAAAGTAGCAAACATCAAAACAAGACAGTGTACAGAAGTCCAGCTACAGTACTTTTTACTTGCATCATGATTCATAACTTAGCTGTATAAAAGAAACTTATTTCATAATAATACAAAAATATTGTGGCAGTTTCAAGAACAAAGTTCTGGAGTTTTGTGAGAGAGAGATAGAATTGAAACACAGAATGGTTTGAGTTGGAAGGTACTTTTAAATGTCATCTAGTCCAACCCCCCTGCACTGAGCAGGAACATCTTCAACTAGATCAAGGTGCTCAGAGACCTACCCAACCTGACCTTCAATGTCTCCACGGATGGAGCATCTACCTCTTCCCTGGGCAACCTATGCCAATGTCTCACCACCCTCATTGTAAAAAAATGTCTTCCTTGTAGCTAGTTTAAATATACCCTCTTTTAGTTTAAAACCATTATCGTTTGTCCTGTCATGACAGGCCCTTCTAAAAAGACTGTCCCCATCTTCCTTAAAGGCCTCCTTTAAGTACTGTAAGGCTGCAGTAAGGTGTCCCTGGAGCCTTCTCCAGGCTGAACAACACCAAGTCTCTCAGCCTGTCTTCATAGGAGAGGTGTTCCAGCCCTATGATCATTTTTGTGGCCTCCTTTGGACCTGCTCCAACATGGCTTCACAAAGATAACAGGAAATGAAACATTTAGCCTATTACAAACTATTTCCATTTCCAGATTTTGGTTAGATCCTTTCATATCTAATGATGTATCTTCTTTGTCAAGCATGAGGACTAAAAATACTGGAAAAGTGCCAGAAGCTTCTAAGTTCTAGACCTAGACATTCAAGGCTAGAATAACTGGTGTAAAAAACGTGTGTGAGTCGACAGATTTTTCAGAAACAGAAGTGCACTAACTATGTAAATACCAGCACAGTGCCTTGCCAATATCCATCCATGGAAGTAGACCAACTTACATAATTCAGGCATAACTATACAATAATTGCAGGACACTCACAAAAGAATGCAAGGAACTAACTGGAAAAAAAGCAACAATCTTGACCAGTACCCTATAAAGCACCTTTGCACCCTTAATCATCAAGACAAATATATTGAGCATAAACATGCTTTTCTTACTTCATAAGGCAGTTTATCAAAATATCCATTAGTTGGCCATTCCCTGAGGGTAACAATGCTGAACTGTTTATTAAGGGCGTCCATTCCACAGTCATCCTTTTCTTCATCGTCATCTTCATCAATATCGTTCATATCAATCATCGAAGTCTTAAGTGAAAGCACAGGTCTCTCTTTCACACCATGTAGTACTACTGCATCCAGTTCAGTGTAATAGTCCAGAAGAGAGCTGTTCACTTCCAGTCGGATTAAGTTGGTGGGAAAGTTTATCTGTTTGATACAAGGTGTGAACTGCCGAGCCTGAGGACCATTCACCTTTGTAGGTGCTTCAGACCAAAGGATTTCCCATCTGTGAAAGAAAAATTGCACAGACAGAGAGTATAGGGATTAAAATCAAATTTGCTAAAGCAATTCCTGAACTCAATAAGAGTGTTTCTCTGTCGGGAGTATTTAACAAGTAAGAAACACGATTAAAAAGACAATAATTACCTTTTCCCTAGATTTGGTAAATATCCTAAGGATGAATTTAAGAGAGCTCACTAATTCATGACCTTAGCATATTTTCTCTGCATTGGTAACTAACAAAACAAGCTGTATACTCACAGTCACGCCCTTGTGTTAGAGCACTGTTATCCATGCACAGGGTAAGGTAATTGTAACAAATGGATTACAGATGTCTTCACAATGATGGTATGTTAGTGTAAGTATGCAGGAACAGTCATATCATGTAACCCAAATATACAGTTAACTGACCTCTCATTTCCTACTAAATGTTTGTACACACAAAAAAATAAAAACAAATGCAAAAACCAAACCAAACAAAAGCCACCAAAGCCACACAGCTCAGACTCTTTTACATCAAATATGTTCAAATGGCAGCACTGCAAATTATATATTAAAAAAAAATTAAATTCTAAACTTTACTTTGCTTATCTGTCCACGGAAGCATCTATTGCTTTTAGAAGTAATTCATTGACAAATTACCAAAGAAAACAGAATCTTCAAGTCATTTTTTAATGGATCCTTTGGAAAAAAAAACCCACTAGAATTTCCTAACTACTAAACTGAAAAGGTTTTCTCCTCTTTGGTATAGTGACATAAGGAGATTTAGGGCATGCACAGAACTTCCATACATGCATCTTTATCCACACACAGACCTCAAATATCCTCCAGTAAATGACAGTGAAACCTGCTGCCAATTAAGTAATCTGGAGGATCAAGTCATATTCAGTAGATCTTCAGTGCTCCCAAACTTTCCAAACGGCCTGAAAAAAGAAACATACTCTTTATATCTGCATGGGACCACATCCAGTGAATGGATTTTAGAAGATCTTCAGTCACTGATGCCCATCTTTTCCTCCTCAAGTCCACTTAATTCTTAAAGAAGGAAGCCTCCAGCAGCCACTGCTGCTACTCCCTTTGACAGTATGCTTACAGTGTTCTCTGCATCCCGTGTGCATAACTTTCACATCTACTCCCAATCACCCTAGTCCAAGATTCAAGCATTTCTCTCCTGGCTACTTGTCCTGTCACGTGGGTCTCAGAAATGCTGTATCTGCTCCCTGGTACCTCAGCATCTTGGCTTTCCCTACCAGACACCACTACTCTGAACAAGTATTGCTCAATACTGATAGGTACTGCCGAACAGACAGGGGAGAAAAAAAGAATTAATTAAAAAAGCAAACCAACCAACCAAACCACAACTCAAACAAAAAACAAAAAACTGCTTTTTTTCCAGAAGCAAGTGCTTAAACTTTGTCCCTCATGACAGAATGTAAAATATATGTAAGCATTTTCCTTAAAACATAGCACATAGTATAGATAAGGCTTAGAAGCTTGATATTTGCTACTATTTCAAGGATAGGAAAATTAATCTCTGTCAGCTGAAGCTTCCATTTCATCATGGACATTTCCAGGTATGTACAGACAAATTTTCCTATCCTATATCATGACACTCTCCAAAAATACCTTACAGTAGAATGGGAGACCTGCAGAAGTCTTCTGTCAAAAGGAGTTAAAAAAAAAAAAAAAAAGTCATCAACTAAAAACAAACACGCAGGACTGATGAATAGATAACACATCAGAAAGAGCCAGTGTAGGAGAGTGGACAACTCTACCTGAAGGTTAACAGTTTTTATAAGAGGGACTTACTAGTAAGAGAAGATTTCATTCATTTAGGAAATGAATGTCAACTTGTGGCAAAAAGTAACAGACAGTCCCACTGCCACACCCTCTCACATAGGTCGATTCCCTAAGCAAATACTTAATGTTGGCAATGCACACGACCTTTCTTGAACACATCCAGATCACCATCTGACATTTTGCTTAAACACTTTCATATACCCACTCAATCCTTAGGGAAACTCAAGGCTATTTTTTCACTAATTTAGCACATGCTGGACCATCAACTTTTAACAGAATGTGTTTCAGTTATTGACTTCTCCTTTGGTGCCCTGGAGAGAGGATTATCTAGCAGTAGCAGAGCTCTGGAAAAAAATAATGCATCTGGAGGTCTAGGTTCATCAAAGTGAAGAGCAATACCCCCCTTTAGCAAGTAGTATCTCTATTTTCCAGTCTTTTTAGTAAAATAGAGAAAAGGAAAGACACGTAGCATGACTCTACCATCTGGTGAAACTCCACATTACACACCACGTACTGATGAACAAGCTGGAGACTATTTTCCACTGTTCTTGTCATACTGTTTTCTTCTCATCAACAGCCCACCAAACTAACTTTAAAGGAGTTTGCTGTTGGTTTAATTGCAAAATTGCAAGTCTATCAGGCTGATTTGATGTTCTTCTCTGCCTTGGTGGCACCACATACAATATCAGGACATAGCAATTACTCTGAGTCAGGGTTCTTCCTGAGCATAGGCACACTTTCAATACACCCATTGCTGCATTTGGAAATGGTCTCATCTAGAATCAGCACTTCAACACTTAAATGGGCTATGTATAATCTGAAAGGGAATGAAGACTCCACAGTTGGATCAAAATCTTTCCAAGAAGCTTCAGTAAGAACTACATTTCTTCTGACATGGAGCATTTTTTTTGTTATGGTCATTCATTTCAGAAGTCTTCAAAAGAAAGGCATTGTGACAGTCGGTCCTAGTTTGAGGGCGAGTACCAAAATCAGCTTCTCTAATAAGGTAGCCTACATTTGGTCCAAGCTTAAGATTCTTGATAAACTATTTAACCCAAAACAAAGAGAAAAATAATCCCAACAGTCAAAGAAATTTTCCTCTCTGCTCTCCCCTTCCCCACCCTTGAGTTAATTAGGTAGCTCTCAAAATATTAAGGATCAAATGACTGAAGGTAGGCCATGGTCTGTCCTCAAGTCTTGCAGATATATAGTGAGAGCTGATCAAAGATGTTGCAATGAGAGTGCTTTGATAAGAAAGTTTCACCAGCAATGGACTAGAAAGCCTCAAGTCTTTACACTGTCATGCGAAGCCCAAATGAGAGGCAGTAACATCTGCAGAATTTTCTCTACTGATTGAAGAAAAGGAGGACTTTAAGTGAAGTTTTTCCATACAGCTTTAATGGACTCAGTTTTCCCCATTAGATTTCTCTCTACCTCATGAAGACAGCCAGAAACTCATTCTGCTCAAATTCCTGGTACCAAAGACTCCATCCACTATGTAGTACAAAAACAAACAAAAAACAGAAACCAAACAAATACCCATTTTCCTTTCCTCACCATGAAGGAAAATTCAGTCTAGTGATTTTTAGGCTGAGAAACACTTGAAAGGTTTGTATCAAATGAGAGCACATATTTAATGCTTGTTTAATATTTTATTGACATAATGCTGTTGGAAAGATTTTTAATGGCTAAAATGGTGCCTGAGTAGATCTTGTTATTTCTGAAGGAAATATGTAAGAAGAAAGATTCTTTGGAAAAGCAGCTCCTAAGAAAAGTAATCAGATTTCTCTCCAGCAAGACAATATTAAACATTGCCTGCAATCTTCTGAAATTTCTTGCATTGTGAAACTGAGATTGGTGTATAAAGTGAAAGAAGCACTACATTTGATTCAAGCACAGAAAATAAATGTCACATTCCAAGAAACTTAGAGCAGTGTTAAAAGCCAAAAGAAGGGAAAGTTTCACATAGACCAACAAGGAGAGTATAAGGAAATTCAGAGAATAATACAACCGCACCTTTGCTGAAATTGCAACTTCTGTAACAATTATAATCATGATACAGGATTATAATACATCCATTTTGCTCTTATCCAAGCAAGTGCTCTGTAAATAATCTGTAGGCTACCTACAAGGAAACATCTCCTGCCTGCTAATATGCCAGGGATGCTTCAGCACACCAGGTTCAACATAACCTGGAAAGTGCACCCCTGGCCACAGCTGTGAGTTCGTAAATACCAAAGGCAGGGAAAACTGATCATGAGAACAATTTTAGAACCACTCAGATCAAGCTGATAAGCAGACTTCTAATTAGTATGGGGGAATATGCAGCAGATTTCCATTTCTACTTTAAGAGTTCAATTCTGAAATACCCGAGAGAGCAGATGGGTCCCCAAGAATGCTCACAGCATTTAAAATAGAAGAAGATATTTCAAACAACTGCCTGGTCCACATGAGCTTTTAATGGGCTTCTCAAACAAGACTGTGTCCCATGAACCCAGAATTTATTCTTCTATGACAGTCATCTGGACAAGAAAAAGCTGTTTCCCTGAAGATGTCAAAGCAAGTTATAAGTAAGGATGCAAATGGCTAGAACTTAAGATGTGTGTTATACATAGGTGAGATACAGCCCTGAAGGTCCCTTATCACACTCTAATGTGTTGATGGTATCAGCAGTGTTTTGGGTTCCTTCACCTGAGATTCACAGGGAATAAAAGGTAGAGCAAAAGAACTATCTGGATGCCACTCTCTACAAGCAAGAGACTCACAGTATTTTCCATTCCGTACATTGCCTTTCCATTTTCTTGCCCTTTATCAGAAGAGGGTTTTTGGTTTTTTTTAATCACACATTTTGATCCAGATTCTGGCTGCTAGTAAAAAAAACAAAACCAAACCTGCTACATTCCCACCTGGATTAGCATTGTATTGCCTAAATTCAATTAACTTCCTAATGGAAGGAGAGGGAGCCTTTTGCATTGTCCATCTTTCTTAGCCTGCTCCTCTGGCTGCAGCATCTTCTACCTCTACACGTTCCAAGGCCTTCAGAAAGAGCAAGGAACCTCACATGAAGCAAACACAGCTAAGATAGAAAATACTGAGCCAAGTTGTTCATCTACAAATCAAACTCAGAATTTTGCTCAAAAGAGCATCTGGCAAAATTCTAAATGACACGAAAGAAATAAAAATAAATAGAAATAAACGCTGGCAACACACAAGGCAAAATGGAACTCCTCCCAGTCAGTCAAATGATCACAGTATCTCACCCATGAAAAACAACCTAATCAGCGTTACACTTTATCTGTGGAAAAGAAAAAAATAATCACAAAACAATCTCAAATCTACTACAGAAGTAATCATCACATAGCAGTAAAGACATACGCTATGAAACATCACCCCAAGCACTGCCATACATCCCAGACTAATTCAGAAACTCTGGGATTGAGCTTTTTAAAAGCACATGACTATGTGGTGTCACTACAACATACATGAGACAAGAAAAACTGTCAAATAAGTTTAAAAAGCCGACAACAGAAGAACAGGGACCATTTTTTTCTTTTATATTCCAAATTTAAAAAGCAAAGTTATTTTTGTAAAAGAAAAATTTTTAAAACTTCTGAAAAATTTATTTCAGACTTGAAAGCTCCTATTAAAACACACACACACTCTGACAGCAGCTAACTATCAGGAGTATCCAAATGTTTCAAAAGGGCTGACACAAAAAGAGGCCATTAGGGAATCACCTTTTGGGTAAATGAGGAGGAAAAAGAAATGGGCAAGAAGACATTCTCCTTAACACAGAAGCTAGCTATATCTTACCCATCAATCTAATACACTGTGAGAAACACAGAAAATTCTCTTCGTTGGTTTCAATTAATGCCACTACCAGGTGCGGTGTCCCCATCACACCTGTCTGGACAATTGCTTCTTCCACTGGTTAAAGAGGAGTTGTCACCAAACCTCAAGTACACAGAAAGTGCACTACAGTACAAAACTTCAAGGCTACACTGGTATAATAATCATAGCACAACAGAATACAAAAACAAAGAAGGGATTTCTTCACCACAGAAAACCTGAGACCATATGGTATAATATTCCCTTAATCTCAGATTATTGATTTTCTGAACTCAGATAACTCATGTAAAAAATCTGTACATGGATACTAACATATGTTAGTATACATTAAGAAATTACCAAACATTTCTCACCAGTCAAGGTGTGAATGGCACTAATGAAAAGCACAACAGGTGTCCATGTATAAAGACAGCAGTTTCTCTGACATTTGTGATTTTTAAATATTATTTTATGTGAAGAATGATATGTCTTCTGTGTTTGAAGCAGCAAAAGATAGGAAAGGACAAAGAATCTTCAAATTGTTGGAAGCTGGTTAAACCATAATGAAAAAACTTCAAATTAACTGTCGTGTTTTAAGCATTAGAATTATTTAGCAACAATTACATTCCATTCTGAAAAATAAATATTCTGATTCCACAAAGAGCTGCTGATCCCACTTCTAAAAAGACTTAATAAAGCTGATCCAAGTCAGTGTCATACAAACCTGTAACTGATAGCAGTATTCAATGCACCAGCATCAAAGAAACCAGACTGAAGAACTTTTTCTGAACATCATAAGCTATTCTTTCATGCAACTGATGCATAAAGTGTGTAACAGAGCAACCCCTTGGTCAGCTATGTGGGCTATAGCCATTTTTCTACAAGAATATATGAAGTCCTCTTGAGCAAGAACTGCTGTGCACCAAATCCTTAAAGAGACTCTTGTAGGTTAGAAGTTTTTGCACACAGCAAAACTTTGGATGAGCTGATGTTTTAAATGCTAAACAAAGGCAGGGGGGGAAGAGTACTCAGCTGGACTAGTATAATCTGCTAAGCATAACATTGAAACAAGTCTCAACAGAATCCTTCCTCTCAACAGTTTCGACTCCACCATTACTTTGGCCTTTGTTTTATATCAAAGAAAGAACTGTTGAAAAGAAACCTTTCTAATGACCTGCCCATTCTACACTGTCATTCAGAAAGAAACAGATCCAGAGTCAGCAGATAAAACAAAGCAACAATTTACATTTTTTAGGTAATAAGGTGATATAAAATTAAGTATCAAAGTAGTCGGAAGAGGAAAACAAGGGTCTAATTGTAAGTGTCCTTCAAGTAATTTGGACACAGCCTTTTTTAATAGCAGGAAATAGTACAGCAGTTCTTCACATCCAAAACATCAGTTAAACACACAGTCACCTGAGATTATAAGAAGCATTCCACCTTCAAAAAAATAATTCTTAGTTGACATCTCAGAGAATTTTTGGCAGTGAAAACAAGGGACCAAAAACTGTAGCATGAAAGAGACTGCATCCTTGCAGCATTTCATATTCCCCTCATAAAGATGAGCAAATGAACAGAGGAAAAATACTGCGTATCTCATGCGGAGAAAGGGCTCCTTCATCTTCCCTTCAAGACACCATGCTTACGACATGTTTACCTCAGAAGAAGAAAGAAGGAGACAAACCAAACGTGCAGCTTTGAACAAACAAGTCCTGCTGAGAACAAAGTAAGCCAAAAGAAAAAAACAACAAATGAACAACAACAAAAAAACAAAGAAAACAAAGAAAAAAGAAAAACAACAAACAAACAAACACACATAAACAAAACAATGAAAATACCACACCAATAAACTATCCAACCAGTCCTTCTAACACATTTCTAGCATCAAGACTGGCAAAAACTGAAGATGCAAGAACAAACAGTTCTGCAGCTGCTGAAGAGAAGTTAGAAGAACCTTCTTCTAACTAAAAATGTTGTTAACCTAGGTAGGCAGAGCAGAAGATACTTCTGACTACAAATTAAAAAGCAAGGTGCTGCAGAAACTTCATCTTCTTTTATGAAGAAGGGAAAGTCTGAGCTCTCACTCTGATCACAACCCAAAAGGAGTGAAAGCACATCCCAGAAAGTTTTATCTCAGGATTTTCACTTCCATCTCCTTTTAGTTCTGTGAACAGTTTTCTTTCTTTTTTTTTTTTTTTTTAAGTGCACATTACTAACCAGCTCCTTCAGTTACCATTCTTGAGCTCTTCTTCAGTACACCTTTACACAAAGCTAAAAGAAGTCTATCTTTTTAAGAACCGAAACCTAACCAGACATTTTTATGAAATAGCATTAGCTTATTACTCAGAATTAAATCCTTGTACTGCCCTGGAGCACACTATATTACTATTATTCTAATGCAATATTAGCAACAGTTACAGAAAGAATCTCTACGTAAATCTGTGCTACATCATAAAATAAAAAACAAAATGAAATTTCAGTGTAATTGGCCAAGTAATTTCACAGTAGGTTCTAAGTTCAAAAGTGTTAAAAGCTGCCTTCACCGTGTACCATCCTATAAATAAGTTCTGTATTACAGTGCCTACTTCTGAAGTTAGTTGGCCTATTATTATTCAGTTTGACCTATCAGTGCTTCTTGAATTCAGGTGTTTACTTTAGAGCCCACAGTATATGCCCATTAGAAAGTTGTATAATAAACAACAGCACTAGGTGTTTCCTAGCCATTTTGAATAAACATCAATAGCCTAATATTAAGAAGCATGGGATACTAAGTTAGACCTAAAAGTAAGCTTTTTAGTTCTATCTGTAAAAAGTAGGTCAGGGAAAAAACACCCAGCATCCAAGCTAACACTGTTTATACCACCAAAATATGCATTTTAAAGCAATAAAGTATTTGTTAGCATGTTACTTTCTATGGGATACACTTTAAGGCTTTCTTCTGTCAGTTCTCCTTTCCTTTATGAGCTTGGTATCATTTCACATCTCTTTCATGTATATGGAATACTTTGATTGCATATACTGATAGCTTTTCCCAATGTTTCTCCCCACTACACGCCTTTACCTGTTCTCCTCCTCCTTCCAATTCTGCTTCTCCTCACTAGGAGCTTCCACCTCATACACAGTGTGCTTCTTTATTATCTTGCCATTTCTCACATCCCTAGCTCCCTGTCCCCCCAGTTACAGTTACATCAAGAGCTTCTACTATGAGGAAAACTGACAGGATCAAATCAACTTCTTTCAGTCTATAAAGCAAGCATAAATATGAAGTGCAGCTCACACACTTTGATCAGACCAAAAATTAAGGTCAGAGAAATGGCATCACCTTTAGTCCAACCATTCTGTGCTTCTGGTTTTGGCCTCATTTCCATATGAATAGTTACAGTGCCTGATAGTACCATACAACCTAAAGCATTCAGAGAGAAGAAAGAGTTCACCACTGCTTGAAGCAGGATGACACAGCAACTGTGAATCCTCAGCCTCTTCATTTTTTATTGGAGAAAGACAAGATATTCAGAACTACCATTTCTCAAAAGTGATTTTTACACATACATAACAATTATTACTCATAAAAACTCCAACAAAAAAAAGTCATTACATAAATTAAATCTGATAGTAGGTTCTGCATTAATTCCTACCAAAAAAATCTGTGTCTCTAAAGTTGGTATAAAAAAACGTGTCACTGCCATTTTAAAAACATGCATAAATAAAAAAATTGTTAGTGGTCAGATGCAAACCAGAGAAATACTAGGATGTAAAGTTTGATAAACAGAATTATTTGTAGCATTTCCCATCTTATGGGAAAATATGAAAAAAAAAAAAAAAATTACCTTACTTCAGCTGGTGGATTTTGTGAGTATGGATTTGCAGAGCATGCCAAAATCCTGACTACAGCTCCAGGGTGATACGTTTCCAGAATGTGCACTGCAGTAGGATAAACAGGTTCCTCAAAAGCAAGTTCCACATAGTCCTGGCTACAGAATGTGGGTGGTGTCCTCTTGAATGGCAGCCGAGCACTAGGGCAACGATCCCACCAGGTCCCGTAAGTTCGAAAGACGGCAGTCTGAGTGAAGTCACCAGAACTAGGGTACACATTCGGAATACCTGCTAAATTCCACATGGTATATGACATGCTGTTTTCACTACCATAGTGAGAGCTGAAATCCAACACTTCTTTGGCATACTGAACTATTTCAACGTTGATGGGTAAGGCTCGAGTGTTTGATTCAATAGCCCTCCGGCTGTTCATTTCTCCTCTCGTTGCTGTCCTAGCTCGGCGCCGAAGGCACATATAGTAAAACATGCTCAGAACTGTTAACATGGGAAACACTGGTGACATCTAGATACTACTTGGGAAGATGTGAAAGGTCAGGAATCCTTCATAAGGTGCATTAACTGCTTGTGGTGTTTTGGAAAAGAGCTGATAAAACAGAATGAATAAACACAGTGAGCAGATAAAATATTCTTAGAAAGCAAACTGTACTCTTATGAAAATCCTTTTAAACAAAGTACTGCTACTAAAACATTAATAATCTGTTACATTTTAAGACAATTATTTAGTTAGAGGATACTAAGTGTGGCTTCCCATTTACTGTGTTTAAAAAAAGACTATGAAGGAACATTAGCCAAAACTAATCCTCAAGCCACAAAAAGACTGATGGTTAAATTAAGCATTATTTCCAGGGATTTATTAAGGGTGGGGGGGGAAGAAATCTTGCACTGACTTATGGAAATGAAATCAAGCATGAAATGAAATCTGGTCCTTCAGTAAACAACTGTAGAAGAGTATCTGAAGGTACATCTAAAATTTCCTTAGTATAGTTTTGAAATGTTTTGAAATATTTAAACTAGAACTGACTTTTAAACAAAAGTACTCAGGCATCTCGTTGAGCTGCAGCAGCATACAGCTCAACAAAACCCAAGTTACTTCACTGCTTATATTTTGCAGTAAAATTGCTTCCAGACCCAAATTAGTTCATTTTAAGCTAAACTGAGTGTATCTGTAGCATATTAAAACCTGCAGAGTAAATGCACCCTTCAAAGACAGCTCATAGAAAATTGGACAGCTACTACAGCAAATTGTTTCCTCTAATTTGTTCCCATACTTTACGTATGGTTTTAAAAGTGAAAAGAGCAAGCTTTGGGCAGTTACTCTAAACAAAATATAACCCGCTGCTTCCTATATCAGAGCACTAGCCTGAATCAGACTCACAAAAATACTGTCTTTACCCTTTGAAGTTGTCCATGACAGCATTCACCAATGATAGAAGGGTCACCAGCCTCCTGAAGGGTGCTCAGAATTCATTAACGACATCATCTTCCTTTAAGCCAAACAACAAAGTAAGTCTTCAAAAGAGTCCTGACATCAGAAGCAGAAGTCCCCATAGAAAGCATTTTACTTCTGATAAGAGAAAATATTTTCATTCATGTAACAATTCAGTTAAACACAAAATGTACTAGATCTGCATAACACCAGGCCACCTAAAAAAATCAACACAAAACATACTGATAACTAAGGATACTGATGTGTTTTACACAGCCCACACCAAATCACGAGTAAAAAAAAAGCAGGCTTAACAATTAGAAAAAGCCAAATTAAATCTCTTACTAAAGAGACTTTACAGTGGTAAGGGAAAATTCATAGCTGAATGTTGTCTTCAGGACACAAGAAGGGCTGTATCATATTCCATACTAATAAAGATCCTCTTACATACGCTTGTCCCATGTTTAGCAGCTGTTCCATACCTGTGTGATGTAAACTGTTAGATTTACTAACACACAATGAAATGTGGAATATGTTTATTCACTGATTTCAGCTACCAGCACACAGCACACCGGGGCAGTAACACAGCACTCCACAATTCACATCCTCTAGTATCACAAACTCTCTCACAAACTGGGCCTTCCAATTAAATTTGTTCATCAGCTTTACTAGGAAAAAATTAGTAATACCCATAACCCATAAGAGGCCAAAAGAGCGATGATTAAGCATGTCTCAGAATAAATATTCCTTCAACAGCCTGTACTGGAGATGTGGGTTAGTTTAACACAGGATACATACTGTGGTAATCACCAAATTAACAAAGACAACTCCTCTATTTCAGCAGACGCATCAAACAACAACTTACATGATGCCTCACATTGCCTACCAGACAAACCACATATTTAATGTTTGCAATGGGTACAAGTGGGACCATACTTTTTTTTTTTCTTTTTTGGAAGCATAAGCTTAAAGTTGGGTAAATAATTAAATAAACAGAGGCAAGTCAAAGTGACTTTTGTGTTATTTTGCCTCCATATACATCTCCTATGCATTTTTCTTGGGCAAATTGCTTGCTTCTCATAATCACAAAATGCACATAGCTGTACAAACAGCTCTCTTTCACTTGAAAGTAGCCAAAAAGACCACATTTGTGGTAACAGATAAGGATAAGCTGCACTATTTAACCGTCTTAGTAGCAACAGCAAGAAAGTTTACTAACAAAGTATTCAATTCTCCCTTTCTTACTGCTTCTTTTATTAGCTTTTTGTTTAGTTCCTATCTTTCATTCAGTTTCACATGTTGGCATAGCTGTCAACAACATGAGCTACTCCCGACATTCAGTGCAGAAGGGAACGCAAGCGACAGTACGTTGGATCCACTTCAAGCTCTTCTGGAATGCCAAAACCCAATAATGTCCCATTTCCCCCAACCATCCTGTTGAACTACCTCTCAGCAAAGGCACTGAGAGAAAAAAAGCAGCACACCACCTTAAAAAAAAAACCAAAACCAACAGAAACAAAAACCCAAAGCCCCATAAAAACACAACTCCAAACTGAAAATTGGTATTTTATCTTTTCAGCATGGAGCTTCTGTAAGATGTACATGAAAATTACAAATATATTCTCCTTATGGATTTTTCCCTCTGAAAGAGAAATATCTCTTTTCCAGAATATGCCAACAGACATTAAACCTCAAGAAACTTACTGCTGTGAAGCCCTGGAATCATGTGTAGACCAGCATATACACCAGCTTCTAACTCCAAATTTCACTGATTAACATGGCTTGAAGGCTGCTCCATGGAAATACAGCTTTACAGAGCCCAATTATAAGAATCATTCAGCTGGGGTACTTCAAGATCAGGTGCAAATCACTCATACGCATCCTATGCAACTTCATGTCTGCACTGCAACCTCCAGACTTACAGAGCTGCTGTAGAGCTCAGCTCTGCTCCCCAGCAGCTTGTCAAAAAGCAGCATAACCACCATCTGGTTCAGAGCTGCACATCAACTAGCCGTCCAGTTTAAGCCAGGTCTCACAAAGCAGGTAACTTGAAATCGTGTTGCGTATTTTCCATTAGCAGAAACACTAATTTGGGTCATTCCCCCCTACCAATAAAACCTGTAAAAATTTGATATGCCTGAGACTGATGCCACTTTGACAATTTTTGCTGACATTGGTCGACAAGCTCATAAGGTTGTAAGTAGGAAGAAACAAGGCAGAGCGTACAGCCTTCAGATAAACATATTGGTCTAAAAGCAGTGTAAGTGGAAGAAAATTACTTTGAAAGAGTTAAAAGTAATACAGGATTTAGTAGTTTATAACAAGCAAGAGGAAACAGAAAACTATTATGAAAGAAGGATAAGTAAGTGTTAGGACTACAAGAGAAATAGAAGCTCTTGGCATTTTAAAAGAAGCATTAAAATTGTGTGTGTATTTAAAAGATACAAATGAAAAATCGCTCAGGAGGTTGAAGGATAATAAGCTAGTGAAAGAATTACATTAAATACAGACCAGTAGGGCCAGATGACATAGAGAGATTTTTTTAGGAACTACCCCAAGTCAAGATGATTTCCAAATAAAAGGGTCTAACTAAAAAAAAAAAAGATAGAAATGCAGATTCAGGCCTATGAAAGGCATCAAGATAAACAGTTCTAGAGCAGAGCAGTTCATGTACACGCAAAGTTTATATGGAAAACTCCTTTCTCCTCCTCCAAACTGCTTGATTATTTTTAAGAAATCCATTTGGGCCTATGCAACTATACATTCCAATCTCTGGTAGCATCTTTGGCCTGTTGTATATTATCCTTTTGTATGGGCATAATTATGCCAAACTGAAGCTTAATAAGGGTTTCTTCTAAATGCATCTTCCAAGCAGCAGCTTTCTTTTAATTGGCTTCTTTTATATTATTTTTTTCTGTCAGGACACCATTAAATGGAATGAAATGGTGCTATCAAATACCAGAACCTTCAGCAGCCACCACAGACTAGGGCATTAATGGTTTGGTTAGAAACAAAAAGCAATGCACTGTGAAAATACAGCAATGCTGTGAGGTGCTGTGCTATGCCTACATGTCCATTTTGCACTTCCAGACAGGATCCTGCCCCAGTCTCTCTTGGGGTTGTCCGAGCTCTGCCCTCCCACCTCATGCCCCACACAGACCCATCCCTCTCTGCCTCAGAGCCACCTCTCCAGCTGGCACTGCTGGAGAGCCAGATGAGTCCTGGGGCTCATCCAGCCAGACACAAACAACTCCTGCAAGCAAGTGTAGTTTTCAGTCAGTTCATCTCCCTTCTTTCAAAATACATTAGTGCTCACCACATTATTTACAATCTCTCCTATTCAGATCACTATTTAATTGACAACTATTTCAATTATATGGACAAATTCCCTTTTTCTATTATGATTAATCCTTCTTCCTTTCGTGCTATACATACAAAAAGACTTCTAAGGCTGTAATTCACTATTTCCCTCTTTCAAACACAACAAGCCTTGATAAAGGATAATGTCTTAGTGTTTCTGTATAGATTTCATGGGAAGAGGCACTAATTGAACTAAAGCACTCAAAAGCACTAGATCTCTTCAGTCTGTTTTGCCTCCTTTTAGGGTGAGTTCACATTCACAAATTTATTTCCTACTTCCAAGCAGCCCATCCCATTAATGATTATTGTACCTATTTGTTTTGGTTGGTTTTGCAAATGCAGCTCTCTAGTATTCATAATTTCATCCCATGAAAACAGGAACAGAACACAGTTAAATAGTTATTCACCAACCAGACTGCTGAGAAAAGGTGGGAAACATACAGTAAAATACTGGGGATTTGGAGGGGCTAGAAAATGTAGGGTGCATTAAGAAGACTGTGGCCAGTAGGTCAAGGGGAGTCATCCTCCCCCTCTGTTCTGCCCTGGTGAGGCCACATCTGGAATACTGTGTTCGGTTCTGGGCTTCCCCATTCAAGCAAGATGGGGAACTACTGGAGAGAGTTCAGTGGAGGGCAACAAAGATGACTGGGGAACTGGAGCATCTCTCTTATAAGGAAAAGTTGAGAGAGCTGGGACTATTTAGCCTGCAAAAGAGAAGACTGAGAAGAGACCTTATTAATGTCTATAAATAGTTAAAGGGTGGGTCAGATACAGACTCTTTTCAGTGGTGCCCACTGACAGGAGAAGGGGGGGAAAGGGCACAAGCTGTAAACGCAGAAGGTTTGATCTAAATATGAGGAGAAACTTCTTTACTGTGAGGATGACGGAGCACTGGAACAGGCTGCACAGGGAGGTTGTGGAGTCTTCTTCTCTGGAGATATTTAGAACCTGCCTGGTTGCAACCCTGTGTCACGTGCTCCATGAAAACCTACTTGGGGGGGGGGAGTTGGACTAGATGATCTCTAGGGGTCCCTTCAAACTCCAACAGTTCTGTAACTCTGTGAAGGATGGATGTAAAAACATAACAGGTAACAGATATTAGACATGGGGGGAAAAAAAAAGAAAAATATGTCCTATTTCATCTCTAAGCTGTCCTTGGCAACATATGTGCAATACAGGAGTTCATACTATTTCAAGAGAAGCAAATATTGTATATACAAGTCATGTATATGCCAGGTTTGATTTTTAAAGCCAGAAAGGTTATAATTCCTCTTTACACCAGCTTTGCTCAGCTCACACTTGGGAGTACTGTGCAGGGTTTTCTTTCATTTGACTATAAAAGAAACAGCAACACTGACAAACTACAAAGAACGTATAAATGCCAGAAACAATAGATTGCATTATCTCTGAAGAAAGATTAATGTAATTTAATATATGTGTCTTAGATAAAAGATTGTAAATAGGAAACCTCTTAATTATCTTTGTACACTAATGCACAGTGGGAATACTGGGTCCTTATGTTACAGGCTAAAACAGAGTATTTTTACCACAGGTTAGCATCTCTTGGTGTTAATTACCTAGATTATACCAACATCTACACTCAACTTGTTGAAACTAGAAGCTAATATTAATTAAATATTAATAAGCTCTTACAGCATACATTAAACGCAGGCCCCACTTGCTGTGTTTCTTCCCATAACAACTTCTGGCACTAAAACCAAGGCCATTCCACACATTTACAACTTGTAAATCTACAGACTGAAAAAAATGGCAACATTATGACAGTTCTACCTAAAATCTTGCTCCTGTTGCCATCATGAGCACCAAAACATGTGAGACCCAAGAATTACAAACCACTTCACTGATTGCCTGTTCCTTCCTGCTAGGATTAGAATACATTGCATGGTTTATCACCATGTAACAGAGACAGAAGTTCCTTATGCATCTGTTACATGCTCCAGGTGACCACCCTGCCTTCTGGAGGTTGCCTTCACACAAGAGTTTCTCAATAATCATCAGGTAGCCCCTTTCAAAAATTACTCTTTCTACACAAAGCCTGGAGAATTTTGACCAACTGCCTTTTCACTTTGGGTGAAGCTTTCCCAACAGAAATAATAAAAATAATAAAATAATCTCCATTCCATACTACTTATTCAATACTACTTCCAATAAGCAGTTCAAGTGCATGTGGCTTGTGATTTTTCTCTTCACAGTGTTGTACTACCTCTCCATACATAAATGCTGTGTACGGCATTTACTTGCTTGTCAGCCACCTTCTGACTGCACAGATGGCAGCTCTCAGACCACTCAGTTATCCCACGCTGTCCACTCATTAGCCTGCCCTGACAATAATTTGCATGAAGCAAAGCGCCCCAAAGCCCATACCTAAAACTAGCTAAGTGTGGCTAGTTAAGCTCCCACCCCGCTTCTGTTTTGACGGGGCCATTGGGGTAACCAGGCGTAACGGGTGCAACACGGCAGGGACCACGCAGCAGTTCGCGCCCGTGGAGAGCCTGACGCTCGGGTACCTGCGGAGGGGCCGATGCCCAGCCCGCGCCCCAGCTCTGCCCGCTATGTCTGTTCCTCCTGCCGCGCTGCATCTCCTTCCTGCAACTCCGCACTCCCTGAGCCCCCGCGCCCTTTGCCGACAGGGACCTTTCCCACCGGTAGGTCTCGCCGAGGCCCACGGGCACCGGTGGGGCACCGCCACCCTACGGCAGGCGGCACTGCCCAGTGCCGCCACTGAGCTGCGGGTTCCCTCCCCGACGCGCGGGTACCAGCCCGCCCAGGCCCCACCAGCCACCGCCGGGGCGCCAGCCCTCCGGCCTGGCCCCCGCCGGCCTGGCTCCCACCTCTGCCGGCCGAGCAGGCACGCACGCACCTGCCGCCCACGACCCGCACCTGCACCGGGCCGCTCCCGAGCGGGGTCGGCCGCGCCGGGCCCGGCGGCGCTGCCAGGCCGGGTGTGGGCGCGGAGAGGGACGCCCGGCACCTGCCGCCCCGCCGGGGCGAGCCCCTCTCGCCGGACGCGTCCCGAGGGGAGGGGCCCCGGTCGGCAGCGCGGGCCCCCCCCACGCCCGCCCCTCCCCCGCGCGCGCGGAGCCGCCACCCTACCCCGTCCGGAGGGCGGAGCAGATCGGGCCGCACGCCGCCGCCACCGCGCCAGGCGCAGCCGGAAGCCCCGCACGGCGGCGGGGGCGGGGCTCGGCGGGGGCGGAGCCGCAAGCTGCGCGGTGCCGAGGCCGCGCCTCAAAGCTGAGGGGGCCGTGCTGCGTGCTGCGAGACGCGCCGGCCCGGCCCGGCCCGGCCCGGCCCGGCCGGGCATGGCATGGCATGGCATGGCATGGCCCCTTATCTTTTTAATTGCCTGTTAGTTTCAGTTGCCAGACCGAGGGGAAGGCAGTGGAGGGTTCATGGTTCCGTTACCGTTTGTGACTCGAGCCTGTTCTGTCTCGTGTCGTGTTACCGCTGCAGCCACGGAAGGCTCCGGCGAGGCGAGCGCTGTGAGCCGCCCCCGGGAAGCCCAACTGCCCGGGGCAAAGCCCCAGCCTGGTTTCTCCTACAGCTTTTTTTTGTTGTTGTTTTTTTGGCAGGCGGTTTATAAAACTGTCCCGAGCTCCAGCTCAACCAGGTCACGTGTTTAATGTGGTGGTTTGAGTCCCTGGCATGTCGTAAGGGTAACCCTGATTTTAATTGGTCTTAATGATCTTCTCCGGCGAATTGTAGCGCCTCTCGGGTCCCCAGCTGGCACATTGCAAAGGAAGTGTCACGTTTTCCTTCCACATCCTCTAGTTCGGTACGCATGCCCAAGCGCTCGTGCTTTCGTTCCCAACCGCTGCTTCCGAAGCCAGCTCCTGCGGGGGTGGGCGAAGCGTCTGTCGGCCCGGCTGCCCTTCTCGTGGCTCCTGCGGCGCTCCACGTTACGTGGTACCTGGGATTTTTCGTTTACGCTAGAAAACCTTTTTTTGACTCTGTAGTCAAAAAAAAATGCTAAAAAATCCGGAAAAGATTCAGAATGCTTGATATCTAAGCTGCTTCTCATATAATGCTTTAATTTGAATTCTATACATTGGCAATGATAGAGAAATTTATAGGCTTATGACTTAGTGCTTCTCTGTTGCTCGCTGTAGTGACAGACAGGACGCTACATAACCCTGCTTTCCACAAGCAGACGTGACAGGCTGACCAGTTTATAGGTGATTGATGTACTTGCACGAACGTGTGTGCACATACAGAAGTACAGGTACATGGTTTATACGCATAAAATGCCACTGTACCATTTTAACAAAACAATTTAAGCCCCCAGCTTTTAAGGCACTACTTCTACTGAAGAGGAATGTAGGCTTTTCAGGTTCCAGTGCCAGCACTGTAGTGTGACTTTCTGTGTCATTTAGCTTTACTTCTATCCGACAGTCAGGTGCTACACAGAGTGCTTATAAAGGTACTTTCAATAATCAGCTTCCCAGACAGTGACCACCTCAAAATTGGAATTTGTAATGTTAAAAAAAAAAAAAAAGGGCTATAAACAAGTAAATAAGTTTGGTGAGTCAGAAAACAGGTTAGGTGTGAAGCTGAATTTTTGTGGTCTATTTTTTTTATGTTGTGTTCATTTTACATATTATTCTATAACCCCTTTCTGAATGAAATTAAAAGGAACACTTGGAGGGCACAATTTATCTAGCCCATGTAAGGCTTTTATTTTGGCATTAAATGTGTCACCTAAGAAGGGGAACATAAAAGTTTCTCTCTGTTGTCTATAAAGGAAAAAAACAGGCACCTAGCTGAGATATCTGTACAGAGGTCTGTGTTTGGCCAACTTGTTCCTATCCTGTGGTAATTTTAAGATGGTATTGAGATTGAGCTTTGCATCAGTGCAGAAGATAGACAGGTATGAAAAGTTTTTCTCTCAGTCCACTCATCTTCCAGCTCTCAGGGGCTGGAATTATCACAGTTTCATATTACTTAAATTCAGCTTTGTAAAAGTTATGCATGTGATCTAGTCTGCTAGGCCTGTTCTATAACCCACAGGGAGACATGGACACCTCCAGATGATCCAGCCTAAGGTGCACAGAAGATACCCCTGTTTGGAGGTGCAGCTCTCTCCACTTTAGCATAGGTCATCCCCAAGCATTCAGCCAGCCAATAGGATGTGCTGTGTATGAACAAATCCTTAGGAAGCTAGACAAATTACAGAACTGACTTCATTGTTATTCACAGAAGTTATCCAACGGCAGGTAGCATTTTAAAACTGCAGAGAGACTAGTATTTATTGAAGGGGACAGAGGACACTGGGTGACAGCGTCCTTTTTGTCAAGGCTTCTGTCTCAAATTCAAGCTATGTGCATTCAAGATGTGCTCCAAATTACTGTCAAATTGTCATCCCACAGCCTTTGTAAAAATCAATTGATGATCTGTTTTTATTCATCAGTTATCCACATCTGGAGCTGACAGATAATTTCCAGTGAGCTATGCCACATAAACACTTCATATGTATTTCTGTATACAGAACAGCAGTAAAACTGGGCATAGAATACGTGCCAGAAATGGTCCTCTGTGCTGAAAGGAAATACACTGGTAGAACAGCACGGGAAACCTTCTGTTTGTAAAAGAAGAGTGAGACTTGTCTTCTCTGTGTTAATCAGACTTTGTAATCACCAAATTCATGTCTTAACAGCATCCTGCTTCTCCTTCAGCTTTTGCTCATTATGCTAAGTAGTGTTATGGCTGGCTCATTAGGGGAAAATCTTAGTGAAGGCTGTAGGAATATTGTTATATCAAAATTAGATATAAAGAATGGAAAGGCCATATAACTGGCATGGTTAAATGTGATTAAGTTATGCCTGTGTCTATTCCAAAGGCACATAAGGGAATGATATGGCTGGTAACATTTCAATTACTTATGACTCCCAAGACATATGGCTGGGTCTTGGATCCACGGTCAGGTACTATGACTCACTTGCCACCACAAAGCACCATTGTGATGACTGATAAAAATGTCCAGAGGGAAACTTTCTGTAGCAGAAGGTAAGGTAAGGATCCCACCACATCAGCTACTTGTCTGGTAGCTGGAGCTCCAAGGCTCTTTTATGTTCTGTGCTCCCAGAAGATGTCCAGATCCACTTTTCAAGGCAAGGTCGTCATTGAAAAATCACATGTAGCAAAGGGATTTTGTGTGAGAATGAAGAAGCTGCTGATTAATCAATGGAGCTTACCTGTGCCTTGGGTAGAGAGTTAGAAGACAGCTCCTCCTGAAAACACTTTCCTTAAGTTCGCAAAAAAAGGGAAACCTGTTTTTCTTTCCTAACATACCAGTTGAGAAAACAAATCATGCACAAAACTACCTGGCTTGTAAGTCACTGGTTGCTGCTCCCAGAAGGAAACTGATCTGAATTTTGTTATCACTTTGCAAAGCTTTGTATTTTAAAGTGTTAAATTGAACCCTAAAAATAATGAAATCTTTTTAATCAGTGAGTTATTTTTAATACAACAAACTTAGCCAAGTGTTAACTGCGAAGCAGCACTGAGTGCGTATGCACAACACCGTTGCCGTTGGTGTGAGCTGTTCTCTCTGGCTTCCTCTGCATCCCAGGATATTAACCCAGCATGGGAAACATTTCACTGCCTCTCGGACCAGCATTACTGCTTTTTGATATGTGAAATTACATATATTCTTTGAAGTGGAAGAGAAAATACACTAAGTCAACGAGACTTCTCACTGAGTAAATGTAAATGTTTGTAGGTGTTTCCATGAGCCAGGCCTAACAAGTCATTGGCTTCTGTGTCAACTCGAACACTGATTTGTTTTTTTTTTTTCTCCAGAGGAAATTTTTTATTCCCTGTGGGGTTATTTTTCCATGTAACAATATTTAGCATAGCATCCTCTCTGCTATGCTCTATGAAAATGCTATATTGCATAGTTAATTGTATTTGCTACATTTTATCTTTATTTCTCTGTATTTTTATTAAAAGATAAAGAGAAAAATGTGCCACAGTAAAAGTACGTGTTTAAATTTTATACATAATTAAACTACTGCAGTATTTCATCCCTGTCTCTGCTGCTTGGCTTTGGTTCTCAGCAGATCACACAGAGTTTAGACTATAGACTCACTGGGACAAGGGTGATGTCTTGCTACGTCTCCGGTGAAATACCTGTCATCAAATTATGTGACAATAACAGTTTCAGCATTGGGCTGGCTAGGCACTGTCCTTCCTGAGGAAGTACTCTGTGTGTTATGTAATTACGTTTTAAGAAAGCAAAACACAAACGAACCATAAAGAATGAGAAAATCCTAATTTATCAAAATACAGTATTACCGGGACATACCGTGGTTAAAAATATTTTCGCTTTCCTTTTTTGTCTTTCTGCAGAATTATGAACAGTAATCCTAAAGCCAGAAACAGATATGCTGACTGAAGTCTTTATGAGGTTTTTAATGAGGATTAGGGAATCTGAGATAGTACAATCTACTGTATACAAGGAGGTTGTTGTGCAAGAACCTTCAGACAAGTTTTAAATCAGAATCCTTTGTCAGCAGCAGTAAGATCCAGTAAGGATAATACGCTAATTTTAACCAGCAATAGGCTTCATATAGGGGTCTAAAGAGACAGAGATAGATACAATCTTATTAAGCTTTTGTGTTGACACTGCACAGCTTGTCACTGTATTCAACTGAAATTTAAGAGTGGGAGTGTAAAACCTGTATAACATTTTAGCAAGATATACAGCAACATTCAAACCTGAATAACAATTGAAGGAATAAGTAGGAAACTCCCTTAGCCCTTGGGCTACCCCCATTTTTCTGTTCCAGCAGACAAGTAAATGCTCTAGGTGCTTATGCCGTAAAAACTTTCCCAGAGGCAATTCTGGCAAAGCACCTACTTTCTTCAAACCCGGACCCGTTGCTTTAACCTTCTGAAGGTCAGATTTCTAAAGCTAAGTGCTTCTGGTGCACTGTCGGCTGCTTCTAGTCTTGAGGCTTTCCTTGCAGCCTGCTAGGAGTGCAGAAGAGTATCACAGGCGTGTAAGCTCAAGCAACAGGGACAATCGATTCCTTTTTCATAACAACAAGAGAGCTGCAAGGTACATTTGAACAAGGTCTTATTGTAATTCCATGATGAAAGTAAAGTTCTAATAATTAACGGGACTCTGTTCTATCAGGCTTATGATATTGATTGGTCATAATTGTTAATCAGGTCAAGCCTCCTTTATCGTGACAGTACTATTTCTTTAGAAATGTTATCAGCCATTTCATATTTTATTGCATAATGGCTGTATGAACTGACGGGCAGCAAGTAGCAGCTGACTGGTAGTTTTGAGATAGATGTGTATAATGTTCAGCTCTGCATTTTTTTAGCACAAAAGCCAAGGGAATAGATAGAGCTGCAGTGCAGTACTTCAGTGTTTGTGGGTCTGAGCCATATTGATTTCAATAGAGATATGTCATTTAGCTTCACAAAAAGACATTGTTAGCCTCTCATCAAGCATCACATAACTATTTTAAACCCTTTATTTTTATAGGTCAGTTGTGTTCTATGGCTACAAAGCTGCCTGTGGCTCATCCACTGCTGCCACATTTCACAATGGCATGATCGGTCAAATCAGAGCTCAGGAGAGCTGAAGAGTTACAGATGCCGAACAGTAAGATGGTTCCATCCGAGGGTTAGAAACCTAGAAAATTATGAAGAGTACTGTCAAGTTCATATCGCTGTTCCAATCAGATCAATGTGAGTATTGTTTTCAATGGCATTGAATGGAGAAGTTTCTGGTGGTGCTTTGAAATTGATGTCTTACATTGCTTCCAATGCAATGTATCAGGAGTGCAAAAGTTTTCTTTCAGAAACAGTATATGCATCCACTGCATGTGGGAAAGCTGCTTTCATTCATGTAAATATTCTAACAGTAAAACAATATGTTTATTTAGTACATTTCTCCACTGCTAAAGATACCGTGCAAGTATAAAAAATAAAATTTATGTATTAAAAGGTAACATAAGAAAATGTACTCAAAAAGATAAGGAGGCTTTAGTGCTTGCTGATTTTTATTTTATTTTTCTTTAAAAAAGAAAAAGGAAAGGAAATAGACAAAGCACATTACAAAGCTTTTTTTTTTTTTTTTTATGGAACAGTTCAGAGTATGTGTTAGAATTCAGCATCTTATTTTGTTGCCACCATCTTAAACAAATTATTCCTGAATTTTAGTGGCCAGTCTGGGAGCTCTAAACATATGCAAGCCCTAAAAAGTAATGGGAAACCTACCACAACATTGACAGTTAATGACCTGATGACCTCTTGGTTAACCTAATGAGTCCTCTTCAGCAAGCAGGAGCACAAAAAAGGAACCTATCATCTCAAAGAGGTAAGGTCTATTCATCAGCAGAAGTTCAGTCCTCCCAGAGTTGAGGATAAATGGCTTCAGGTCATCCAGCTGAGTTTGTCATTCAAGTGTTTTTCCAGAATGAGAGAAATCCAGGAGAATGGATTGAGAAAGAGGGCTCATATTGCTAGGGTGGGTGTGTAAAGCTGGCAAGAAGTCTTTAGCTGTGTTCTTTCTGCTTTCTGTTTTCCAGCAGATAATGTGTGAGAAAAGAGACTGTCACTTCCCTAAATATATAGGCTTTTAGCAGCCAGTTTCAGGAAAGACTTAATGATCTTCAGCTTCTAACTAGAAGCTTGTAGCCACCTTCCTTTCCCTGCTATACCAACAGCTTAAAGTGAACACTGTGTATGTGTGCTTGTAATATGTATGTATGTACACACCCACACATCTGCACACCCACACAGCCTGCCCTCACTGCTGGAAACCCATTGGATCTCCTTAATTTGTGAAAGTCCCTTAAGTATGGATACGGTGCAAATACAAAACAACACAGGCAGATCTGTTTAGGAATTAATTTGCTGCAGCATTAGAAACAACCGGACTAAGTCACTGCTGAAGTAGGCATGGATGTCATGTTGGCATTCAAACAATCAGAATATAAAAGCCGAGCATCTGGAGTTTTTTCATTCTTGCCTACAAATTATACTGGAATATTCTACCTTAGTGACCTGAATGCTCTTTTTCTGTCTGACAGCTAGTCAGAAACAAGCTAGCTCTTAGTTACAAGTAGTTCTCTAACCCTTGGATCTTAGTTTATTCAGCTGTCTCCTTTCTATTTATATATATAAAGCTTTTGAAATAATCATATTTTCTTGCAGGAATATGGCAAGTTTCCATAGTTGACAAAGTAGGTTTGTGATCTAGGTAATATCTACAAAGAGAGGGTGAATAGGTAGTACTATCAAGCAACATAGTGTCATCCTAGTATACAGAGGAATCATAATGGGCAGGACATCTACATCAAAGTTCTCCATGCAGCATTGAGAGGGAGAAATACATGGCAGTAGGAGTAAATGCTAGCTGATCCTAAACAAACAAACAAACAAACAAAAACAAAACAAAACAAACAAAAAACAAACAATCAAAAAAAAAAAACAAAAAAAAACAAACAAAAAACAAACAACAAAAAAAAAAAAAAAAAAACCAAAAAAAAACCAAAAAAACCCCCACCAAAACTAAACTAAGCATCATTTTAAAGTAATTATTTTTCCACATGCACACATCATTATCACTTTGGAAAGAGGACTCATAGCATAATGGGAGGTGATGGTTCCTGGCTACAAAATTATCAGCGCTGTCAAACTTTTTAAAAGACACAAATGTGTTCAGACTGAGTTGAATATGGTAGAGCTGCACGCTGTTAAACCTGCGTGGTCTGTGATTTTATCAGCTGTGGATTGATTCCCAGTATGTTAATGAAGACCTATGTATAGTTTTCTTGATTAACTTAAGGCTTATAACTCGTTACTTTAGCACTAAACAAGATTTAGTTTTTTGAGCTGTAGCATCTGATACCTCAATTATTCACCCTGGGAATTAATGTACAATTAGCCTGAATTCCTGCTCACATGGAAATAGATGGTTATGTTAATTTGGATGCAGTTGCTGAAAGAATTCTGAATAATTAAAAGACTGATATTAATATCTTTGTATTGGATACAGATCAGACTGTGTAAGGAACAATTTCTTTTTACGTAGAAATGTCTTCACAGTTTGTTTTATTAGTTCCATTCTCCCTTCAGTTTCAGGCTATTCAGCACATCTACCAGTGCTTTCACATAATTATGACAGCTAAATAGTTTTTGACTACAAATATACATAAAATATTTGTCCTACTTCTGTAATGATTTATATGCTTCTGAATGAGGACAACTTCTCTAAAGTGACTGCAATTACCCCAATATAAAGTCACTTAGGGAAGACCGTAGGTAGGTCAATTCTTCCTGGGGCATTTCCTTCAACATCTCGTGCATGAGATTTGGTAGAGAGTTACTGGTACTGCTATTAATTAGCTGATGGAAAAACAAAGTAACATAGCACGTAGTTGCTAAGATCCCTGGAAGATGTTTTTGCATGGCAGAGCAATTTCATTCTTAGCTTTTAAAATGCAGCAGTTTCACTAGAAAAGCAGTGTTTGATTTGAATCTGGTTATATTATCTATTGATTTCTGTGCTTCCTGGCACAAAAAGCTTTCTTTACTGTTTGGAGGACATTGCTAGGGATCATCAGACTAAGCCTGAAGCTACAGTGACATCTGCAGCTCCTGTGTGGGTTAAGGGTGAGGCCTGGGATGCACAGAAAACTCTTTATGTGCATGCAGCTCACTCACCTCCACACAGGGGACACCAAGTTACTTGGAATAACAGAAAAAATGAAACAGGTTTGTTTGGGGCTTTTTGCCACCTGCTATTAGCTTCCAGTATGCACTAATGAAAGTTACTCATCATTGTTAGTGAGATTTTTCCCTCTTCTATTGTTATAACCCTTTAGACTGAGTGTTATCCTGTCCCTGGCTTCCTGATGATCACTTATTCTGGGCACATAGTTAGTCCTGAAGGTGGCATTGTTATTGACTGAACATACTAACTGCTTGAGAAAATGTTGATTACTTCACATTCCTGAAAATTAATCCTGAAACCTTCCTGAACTGTATTAATCAACTCCTTTAACTTTTCCTCCAGTGGAGAAGGTGGAGGCCAGCAATGTCATCGAAGAGCAGGTGCTCCTCCCTGCCTCATTAGCACCTTGGCTTCTTCAGTTGCAAAATCCTCGAAACCAACAGCGCTATTTATAGCTTTTACAAAGCTTTGTTGGCCCGTCCTGTCTCTGCAGCTAACCATTTGTCTGCCTCTTCCACCGTGTTAAATCAGCCCCTCGTGACAGCACCCTCAAGACCTGCAGAAGCAATGGCTCTGGAATGACGTGGCAGGTCTGAAGGAGATTGATGGCAGCTGGAATGGTGGACCGATGGGAGCTTTTAAACACACCGGCTTCTGAGAGACTGAGGAAGAAATCAGGAGCATGAGGATGATAAAAGGGGAATATAGGGGTATATGGGGCAGGAGAAGTAGAGACTCCCATAAATAAGAGCTGGCCAGATCCCAAGACAGGCAGGTAGTCTCAAAATGCCTATAAAGAGGATGATGGTAACAAATTACTTTTTTTTTTATACGTGTATTCAAACTACATTAGGAACAGAATGCAAGAGGGCACTTAGATCTAATAATAGAAGCTGTGCTAGAAAAAAAATGGGAATAATTCCTTCCCTGTATTTGCAATAATTATCTTCTGACAGTCATCTTTGCATGATGTCACAAAATCAGCTACTACTGTTGGATTATTTTGTGAAAAGCAAGAATGTTTGTAGTCCTCTGTCTGCAAGGTATATCTCACCAGTTGTCCTTGTGGTTCTGGGACATCTGTGGAGAATTTTTCCCTCCATATGCAAGGCAGCACAGTCTGACTGGCCAAGGATATCACTATGAAGGACCAGGCCAAACTGCCTTCACACACTGGCTACTGGAATTAAGAATAATTATTGGGGGGTTGGAATGGAAAATCCTGTATTTCTAATGATGGTAGTGACAGCCACAATGACAAGTGCTTTTTTATGATGCTAAAAGGCCTTTAAACGTTGATAGCAGAGATATGCACTACAAGCTAATGCTGTGGTGTTCCATTTTCAGCACATAGGAAACGTCTCTGTGCATACCCCTAGCAGACAGTACTTGCTATGCACATAAGTGGAAATCAGATTCTCTGGGTAGTAACACCTAGTTCTGCTGCAGCCAGCTGAGTGACCTTAAATATCTGTCACCCATCTATGTATGCAGATGCTCTCCTATCACAAAGGAGGATTAATGATGCTACTTCACTGAGCTAATGAGAAAATGAATCAGTTAATGTTTGATTCACAAGAGCCATAAAGCATTATATAGACATTGTTTGTTTTTAATTCCTCCCTCTATCATGCTAGCTAATAAGTAATGTTATTCATATTCATGCTATTATTAAAATCATGTCACATTTCCCAAATAACCCAAAGCATCTTTCTGATATGTTTTTTTCTTGCTGCTTTTCCATTTAGTATTTCTCTTCCAGGCTACCTGGATTGCAGAATCTCAGTTCAACAGTATGCATAGGTTAGAAGATACAGGCAGGTAGGATCATGTGTGTGTCCCCTACTCTGAAAGTCATGATCAAAGCACTTTATTCTCCTCTTACAGTACCTAAGGAGCTCTCATTTTTCCTCAGCTTCAAGATCTCATTCTTGAGACCCAGTTTACTGTTCTAGATGGAAAGGGTTTAAAGGATCTGACTCAGACTTTTTCCTCCCGCTTCTTTAAAGCTGAAAGAGATCATTTGCTATCAGATCATATATTCACATTTGGATACAGCATACATGCTTTTTCTGTCCGGTCCTTGCACCAGCTGATGTGAAAAGACATTATAAATGATGTGAAGCATCATCTAAGCACATGTAATTTCTTTCTCTGATCTAATACCAGAGGATATTTTGTAAATATTTGTACAGGACCTTAGAGCCAGCTAGCATAAGTGTCCTGGGAACAAGGTTTTGAGGATGCAGCAGGTCCTGTTTAGATCTCTCAAACTGCTACCATATTTCCTTTAGGAAAAAAAAAAAAAGTCACTCTTTTATTTTCTTCTGTGACATGCTATTAGTCTTCCTGATGTGAGATACTTTCTTGAAGCAACTAAGACAGCAGTTCATTTGAACCCTCCATTAAAAACATCTTTGTACAGTACCATGTGAGCCTTTCCAGTCCACCCAGTTAGAGAGTTTCTTTCTACTTGTAACTTTCCATCTGGATTCAGAGCATCCTGAAAAATCAGTTCTCACTCTTCCAAGGGTTAAATTTCTGCCAACAAATATGGACTATTTGATATGAAAACCATTATTGTTTGATATGTCAAATAAAACATTTGTCAATCAAAAGTCTTTAAGCACTGGGCTATGTGACATTTACTCTTTTATAAACCGACAAAGTCCCTGGTGGCATGCCTTTCTTCCTCTCATTTAAATAGTGGTAGGAGAACAAATCACACTTCAGGGCAAGTTGATAACTGCCAGTCACGATTTCTGCCTTGTTTACTATAATGAGGAGGGTAATAAATGCATCTGACCATTTCAGCTGGCATTTGCATAGATGAATGATTTGTCCAGTCAGTCGCTCTCCAGTGATTTGGGCCTTTTTGTCAGCACAAAGAGCATTCAGTCTCCCTGGAATTTACAGCAGCCAAGCTCTCATTAGCAAACATCCTTTACCATGAATGATTCAAATAATTACCACTGAAATAATAAACTGTTTCACAAAAACATTTTATTTGATGGCTCCAAACATCAACTTTTCTGAATTGTTGACATTCAAATAAGCCAGAGAGCTTTATTGTTGAGCAACAATGATCCCCTTGTAAAAGGGTGGGCATTGTTTTACCTCCAGCAGACCTTTAAACTTGGCCAGATATCAAATGTGTTCCTCAAACAGCTAGCCAACGTGCTGGGTAATCAGAGGGCATGTACCAGATGGAGCTATAGTAAAACTGTATGTTCAGGCTCCTAACTAATTTTCACTAGGTTTACTTAGGACATTTTGAGCGTAAAATTCCAGACTAATTAGCAGCATTGTCTTTTTGCATCTATAGGAGTTGTATAATTATTAAATGCTTCTGCTTACACTGAGCTCTCAGTTCTGAGTTCTCTTCTGTAATGGTATTCTCTGTGTACGATTAAGTGTTACATGATATAGTTTTGGAGTTCAATCAAATGAGCAAGCAACAATTATGTTCCATTATGATCCTCTCTAATGCCTGGCAGTAGGAATGATGTCACTGCATTTCCAAACTCGTGGCATGAGGCAAAAGGAATTTCCTGCTATCTCCTTTGCCCTTTCTACCATGTATAATTAGAAAGGTTTTATTGGTTTAGAGTAAAGCTATTTACTACAGGTTTTCATAGGCTGCAGGAATGTATTCAGTTTTCATTGCAGCATAGTTTGTATGGGTATGACATGAAATTATTGTCTTAATATCAACTTAACAGGATTCAGTTGAGCATTTTATGCTTCTCTTAACTGCAAGGAGACAAAACACAACAGAAGGGGGAAATATTTCACTCATCCTAGCACATTCTTCATTGCATGATTTCGCTTTCATATTAAGGTAGGGTAGGTAACAATAATCTCAGCCTAATACCAGAGACCTTGATGTTCAGAAATAGAATAACTGAGCCTTGATTTTAATTTACAGACCCTTTATATCCCTCCGGCAAGATAAATTTCTTATGCAGCTGAGGAGAGGTAGAAAGCTCTTAAAATATATGAAAGTCAGGCCAGGAAAATTAAATACATTAAAACACATGACTGTTATTTGCAAGCTATAAAGTGTACTCCTTAAAATATAATGTCTGATAATTGTTCTGAGCCAAGAAGGCAAATATTTAGAACCCAACTTTTTATACTTCAGTATTTGCAATAGGAGGCACAAATTCTGCCTCATTTTTATTCACCCAAGGATAACTGCCCATTAGAACACCCAAATTTGGACTATATATCCTATTTAAGCACCAAGTTTTGTGAGCTGAATCCAAGTGAATGAAGTTAGATAAATTGTACACCATCTTTGAGCTTTCCAAGTTTATCCATGGGCATTTCTTCTTCACCCAGCCAAGGCCATTCAAGTCCAGCCTAGCCTAGTGTTATTTTTTATTTCCTCCCAATGTTTCTTCAATCTGTAGTCAGTACCAAGATGGAATTGTTTCTCATTTTCCTTTTAGGCTTCTCAGGTACAACATCTGAAGGAAATTAAGAAATCACTTAATAATTCACTTCTGACATATTTCAAAAAAATTTTTTAAAAATCTAATTTTCTAATCCAATTTGGTGTTGACAGAGCTAAGGAACAAACAGACTTGGATGGAACCTTATACAGATGACTAAGGGCAAAGAACATTTTTGATAGACAGAGAGAGGCTTGCAATCTTGCAATGAAGAAGAGTAAAAGCTCAGCTAAGAAGAATACTGCGTTCCAGAGCAGTCCATTTTACACATCATCAGGAAGAGAATTTGTACCCTCACATTTAATTCATAGTTTGCTCTCTGTAGTCTTCTCTATTAAGTACATCACAGTGTTACCATGTTGCTAACGTGCCACAGGTAGATGTGCTGTTTCTGCCATCATCAAGCTAGACTTTAAAATTGACTTAATTAATGAGTTCTTTAAACTCAAACAGCTTAGACATCACCACAATTTAGACAGCAATCAAAAAATGTAGGAGGCAGGTATCTAAGCTCCCGTCTCAGTAAACAGAGATCCTGTCAATACTGTCAGTGGACCATGAAGAACAGACTCAGTTCTCCACTGACTGTAAAGTGTAGATCTCCACACATTACAAAAGAAGATTAGATACCTTGATCACTTGTAGAAATCTCTGTGTAGACACCTAAGGCTCAGCTTAGTTACCTAAATATAGGCTCTTGGTGTTATTTGAGATGTATCTAAGGCTTCTGCACAGGGCAGATATGAGCAGCTTGCATCCCTCTTGACTCCTAAGCTGGAGTCTTAGTGCAAGCAACATGCCACTAAAAAAACTGTCTGCAATTCTAAACAAAAGTATCTTAATATTGATCTGAATCCTTCCTCGGGTCTCCAAATCCAGCAATGCTGAAAATTCCAGCTTTGGCAAAACTGGAGCACCCTGAGAAGAGTTGGCTTTAGTCACAGGCAGAATAGGTGTCTGACTCATGCTGCACACTGCTGCTGGAAGGAAAATGGTGTGCAAAGGACCATTTCTGCATACCTCAGCCTCCTGGGCATCTGGCACCTTCCTCACATCTTACCACTCATCCTCCTCTACTGTTACAGCTTCTTCCTTGTAGCAGACTATAAGACCTGGTACCAGTATAAGAACTATTTATAGAAATAAGGTTTATTTTATTTTCTTCAGCTCACCTTGTTGTGCTTAGACAAGCGACATTATTTAGCTCATAAAGCCATTGCAATTCCTTGTAGTTATAAAATGCAGCTGTAGTCCATTGGTAAAATATTTTTTTTAATTTCTTCTGTATGTTTTTCTTTATAATTAGGAGATCTACATTATTTATGACTGTACTTCACTTCTGCAGCAGATAAACATAGAAATACTATGTAAACCTGGTAAAATGAGTAAATCAGGCCAGTAGCAGTAGTGAAAGTGCCATCTGTAAGTACTGGTATAGTGGATTATAATAAGTTGCTTTAGATCACCATCTGTAATACCCTTCATTGTGACAAGGAAACTCCAATTGACGCTCACAGAACAGAAACAGTTTGCTGGTTTTGGTTTTGTTTGGGGGGGGGGGGTTGTTGTTTGTTTGGGGTTTTTTTTGTTGTTGTTGGGTTTTTTGTTTGTTTGGGTTTGGTTTTTTAAGGGTTTTTTGGGTTTTTTTATTCAATGCTCTGTCAAGGTTTTTACTGTTAGATTTAAAATTCTAAACACAAGATCTTTCGCTTTTTGTTTTGTTTGCAATTATATTATCTATAGCAAAACTGATCAATTAAAAATGGACCTGTCAGTCTGTAACTGTTGTTTCTAGAGTTTAATTCAGACTATTACAAGTAATATTTCAGGGAAGTAGCAATGATATGCAGCCTGTAATTGTATCACAAGCAGATATCAAATAATTCTCTGTCCCATGTAAAATGGGTTGTTCTGAAGATGCAAAGTGGTACAGAATAAGCTACCCAACAAATCTATTATATGGCTTCTCAAAGGGAAAAATAGCAGTGTACGTTAAGCAATTTCCTATCCTTTTAATTCAGTGGGAAGATTCTTCTTGAAAACTGCATAGTATAATCACTGCTAGTTATTATGGCAAAAGTAAACATTTCATTAGAATTACCACATATTCTAATATCTCCAAGTTCAGGTAAACACACTAGTTAGTTTTCAGTGATATCCAAAGTAAGCTGTGAATTTATTCTTACATACATAGTTTATGTTGCAGTAAATAATTGAAGGATTTAAGTTATAAACTATTGCACAGAATGTAAAGAATTTCAAGGTAAAACAACTTTAGAATTATGCTCCAAGTAGTCCATTGTATCACTTTTTACTCTATGTCTGCCTATTTGTACTGGATGGTCGCATTTTTATCAGTGTGGTCTTTTCCTGAACACTCTGGTCCTTTTCTAGAAGTATATTTAGAAACAGAATTGTGAATACACTAAGTACATTAGGCGACTCTCAGTTCTGTGAGACTGCTGTCTACTTGACCTCTTTGGCAAAGCTTCAACTGAAGAACCAAGGGAAAAAGGAGACAGTCTTCATAAGAAGCAGACTCTTTCAGGATGGATGCTTTTCACAAGTGATGTGTTTATAACCAGAGGCAAGTGCTCAGCTTGCCATCTTCACATAAACAAGTATTGGGGTCTTATGATCTGGGCAACACTAAGATTCTAAAAACCAGCTTTCTCTTCCTCTATGGGTAAGTCACAAGTTACCATTTATAAAGTCTGTCCTCAAACTTCATGAGTCTGAAGTCTGTGTTCTTTGTGCATGCAGATTTACTGTTTAAGAGCTAAAAAAAGCTCAACAAGCCCTGAAAAAATAAATAAATCCCAGCTACTGAATTCCCTTGTAAGTCATGTCCTTTGAAAAGCTTTGTCTGACTCCTCCAGAGGTGAGTCATTTGGCCTGAAATCTTTTTGTCGCTGAGCCAGATACTGGTTCCTGTCTTCTTTCATATGCCTCCTGCATTGTAAAAAGCTTGTAATGATCTCTGGCAATTCCCCAGGAGCAAAAAGAGTAAAACAACCCCATGGCTGTGCCATTACCACATGGCAGGTATCTTCAGGAGCCCTGCTGGAGACCATCATGGCTCCCTTGCTTCTGTGCAGTCCAGACTTTGGTTGGATGCTAAGCCAATTTAGGATCTGGGAAGCACTATCTGGTGCTGCAGTCTCCACATTTCCCACATTTGTATGGCTCTTATGTCTACACTGTATAGCCTCAGATGAACAAATGTAGCCATGAGAGGGATGTGGTGGCTCTTGGGTGGGAGAAGATGTATTTAATGCGGAAAGTGTGCACAGTGGCACATACAATAACTAGTGTGGAAGGTTGTCAAAGTAAAACAACTACAGAGAGTGAGGAGCCAAGGAGCCTCTGAGGCCAAGAGATCTTCCAGAATTAAGAAGGTGACAAAATCAGAATATTATTTTCTTTCCAGAACCCAATACTTTCTCATCAGTTTCTAGAGCTTTTAACCTGACTCTGGAGCCAGAACAGTACTATGTAGATAGAAATGTAGTACAACAGTACTGGGAAATAAAAGAGGAGCTGTGTTAAAAGCTTAACATGGAGGTATCATGCCTGGTCCTTAACAGTACAAAACCTGATCTCTAACATCTGAAAATGTAGCCTATCAAGCCTGCAGAGGCCTTCAGCCTCAGGCAGGTTAAGTGCTTCCATGGTGTCCTCTGTATCCAGCACCAAAGTTATAGCTGCTGTACAGCTGCACTAGCTATTTTGCAGTGGTGAGAACACTGGCTTCATCAGGCTTCATGGGACACAGTGCTGTGAGCACAGGTAGAGCTCCTTCTCCTTCCCTTTGCTCCCTCTCCAGAAAAGCAGCAGCTGCTGGACTTTTCCTTGAAACCTTCCTCTCCCTGAGCACCTACACTGCAAGCTCCGTAAGTTTGACTTCATTTTGCAGGAGACAGGAAAGAGTTAAACTCCCACTGCACTGAATGAAGCTACAAAAAGGATGTGACTCCCACACATCCCAAATTTTCAAATGCCAAGCATATTTTCTTGAATGAAAGCACTTTTGGTATTTTTGTAGGGAAAAATGCATTTCAGAAGAATCAAAATCAACAAAGAGATTACAGATAGCAAATACAACACTACACATATTATAAGGGACAAGTACAGTAAACATGGATGGCTAATTAAGGAAATTCTTGAGAATGTCTTCAAACAGGATTGCTATACACATTTTGCATGAACCATCCTTTAATGGCATCACATTCAGGAAGAGTTGTGGAAAATCTTGTTCTTTCCTACCAGAACGGTTTTATCAAAAAGCTACCTTCATTTTTGTTATTTACTAAGCTCAGAGTAGTGCTTAGAGTTTCCAGCTGTTAATCTAGCTGCTTTAAAATATTGTTACAGACAGCTGCTGACTCAAATTTCTCAGAGGGGAAAGCAGAAGGAGATACTCCTTTCAGGTCTCTTCAGATCATCTTTTCTGGAACATGTGGTGCCTCTGCAGATTTTAGATGTAATCATGAACTACCTCCACGTATTTCTTCAATTCGAACTGCTGGAATACTGTGAATCCTGTGCTGCAGCCCACTAGAGCAGTGTTATTACAAAACTGAAGGCTTCATATAAGATGTCCTGGAGGGTGATGTAAGGGTGCAAAGTGGGTGAGATAGTGCTGGAAAACTGTGCCAGGCAGGAGGAGCCAGACCTAACGCAATCTCCTCCACACTGACTTTCAGGAACAGACCTGGGAGAGAGTTCATCAGGGAAGGTACCTCTGCCTTGTCCATGAATGAGTTGTCTGCAGTGATCCAAACCAAAACCAAGAGTGGGAAAGCAATTAACAGGGTGCATAACTGGGACCTAGCGTGAAATTTTCTTCTTTGGTCCTCATTCATTTATTAGTATGGACAGACTCCACATGGATAGACATGTGAGAAGTTGCTGAGACATGGCAGAAAGCAAAGCTGCATGTCCCAGATCTCAGGAATTCACTTTTCCTCACTTCGTCTACTGTAAAAAACTACCATTACCAAAAAAAAAAAAAAAAAAAAAAAAAAAGAGTTCTAATTTCCGATTCAGTTTTTAATGCTCTCAAATGAGTAAATCTCTTTCCCTGTTGCTGCCCTCACAACTTTCAACTCCCCATTTCTGTCTTCCAGAGTTACAACATAAAATCCATGCTTAGAATAGAAACCCATTTCTCATAGACCAGGTATGATTTTGTGATGAAAAGCAAAGTGCTAGTCCTCCACAGATATAAGAGGCAGGGACACAGACACGGGCATTGTGAGGACATTCTGAGTAGGATATTTTGAATAGGGTTCAAATAGTCTGATTGTTCATCGTAAATTCTGAGAAAGAAACACAAACACATACTTGAGAGGAAAAGACTGAGGGCCATCCAAAAAAGAGCACAATGTCATTATCAGAATCTAATGCTCTCTGAGTATCAGCAAACATTTCTAGTTATAGGACAACTTTGAGAATTTAAACTTGTGTGGGTTTACATCTACTTTTAGCCTCTTTGACTCTAATGCATATAAGGTCCATCTAGCCCATAATCATATTTTCAGCAGTGTCCAAGGGCAGATGGCTACAGAAAAATATGAGAATAGAGAAAACACATAGTGATATTTCCCCAAAATACTCTCCTAGCAACCACAAATTTGTATCTCAGGGGCCTTCTGAGACAGAGAAAGTGTTCTGTTTTTAGCAGCCCTTGGTGGATTTCTCTTCTATAGATGGCTCCAAAACAGAAACAAGAAAGAGTCAGAGACATTGAATTTACCTATCCAAATGCAGGATGGAGTCAATGGAGTGAAAATGTCAACCCAAACTTAAGCTTGTTTTTCCTTGTGTAGAATACTTTTTTTTTTCCATGCTGATGGTATCACAGTATGTACTTAGCTGAAATTTTAATGATATATTGTTAATCTCCATAATGCCAATACACCAGAAAAGTCAGATTCTAGTAGTATAAATTACCACAGCCTTCATGAGGTCAGTGAGCTTCCCCACTTACACAACCAGAAAATTTGGCTCACCGTAGCTTCCTCTGCTTGAGATTCTTTTAATAAACAAGGCTGTAAAGAGATATTGCATGTATTCTTGAGTTGCAGATATAAATGATGGAGGTTTTTGAAGTGAGCTTGCTCAAAAAATGTCAAAGTAAAAGAACTGCATGCTCTGTGTTATATTTAAAGAAGTTAAGTAATATCTTGGAAAGCCTTGTATGATGTTAGATAGTATGATTTCATTCTGTTTAAGAAAGTTTGCTATCCAACTTTATCAGGCTCCATAAAATTTCAGTATGATATTTTAAAATCTATCTAAAACAGCAAGAACACAGATATGTGCAACACCATGAATATAAATGCAAGCCATTTAAAATATATCTAAGTGAGCAATCCAGGAAAAGTCTGATCATGCAGGAGAAAAACAGATAATCTGAATTTGTCTATATCCATGTCTCTGTGTAAATATCTATCTATGCATACTCATAAATATTTCATCTGGATCTAGTTTGAATTTGGATTCAGCTCCTAACCTAGATAGGCAGAGTTCACAAATTGCCTGTTCAGTGATCTTGCTTTGTTTTGTAAGTGTGTAAGGATGTGACTCTCACAACCAATATAGAAGCAAAAAAAAAATTCAAAGAAAAAAAAAAGAACATCTGAAGGACAATACCTTCGGTTCTGAATAGTCAAACACCCTAAATTCTTGCTGCAAGGTGCACTATGAAGGGTAGTCAATTCACTGCTCAATTTCATATTAGAGGGCTTGAAGTGAGGGCCTGGTTTCTAAATAGCTATTTCTATTGACCTTTGCAGAAGACCTTCCAGGGCACTCAGTTATAACACCATTGTTCACCTCCCATGGCATGTTTGTTCTGTGCTTGGGAAGACTTTTCTTAAATCAGGAGCAGTATACATAAGGTATTTTTATCCCTAGAGAGGGTTTTTTTAATATCTAAAAATTAGGAATGCCAGTGATGTTTTTCTGTTTGTTTACATAAAATTAGTTTTCACTGGTATGAAATAAGAGAGAAAAACTTCTGGACACATATCCATAGCTCATCCTTTCTATAAGCTCTTTCTTTAAAAAATTACCTGATGCAACATGTATGTTCAAGCATCTGGATCCAAGAAAGAAAATGATTTTGTCTATTGAAAATATTTTATTGGTTTTCTATACTCTGTTAATTCCAAACTGGTTTGGGCTAAAAAGAGATATTTGAATTTCTTTCTAAAAGGTAATTTTTCAGGTAGATGTAAGATCTTGAAAAGGGGAAAGACAGGGACCAAGTGAAGATGAAAATATGATTTTCCATTGCTTCAGAGGAAATAGGGGCTTCAAGGCTCAACACGGGACCATGATGTTTCTTTAGATGATTGGTTCCCTTTACCTCACTGTTCCTTGACTGTGAAATTGGACTAAGAGTATCCAGACATTAGGCTAAGATAAATAATGAACATGTTGATATCTTTTTCTGTTTTCTCAATGATATGGTCCATCTGAGAAGTTGGAGTCACTCCAGCTCTGGATTTTGTTTGGTTTCTAGGGGAAGGGGATGTGATGCACAAAGGCTACATGAAAAGGGAATATAAACTCCTTCTTGTTGACTTAAAGGGAAGTTCTGTTAATCCTGATCCTCATTAAACATTTTTTTCTGAAGACTTCCAGCAGATCTATTATTTATGCATTACATAGATGTGTAACAGTAAGCAAAAGTAACAATATCTAGAAAAAAACCCCTTAGTTTTGTCCTCATAGAGCTTCACAGAGAAAAAGCACTTCAAAAACATTGCCCAGTTGTCTTTTTATAGACTGATTTTTAATGAAATTTTTTCTTTTCTTACACTTTAAATAGTTGAAAACAGACTGTGTGAAATGTACCTCCTGTTACATAGTACGCTCTTACTACCAATCTCTTGAGTGGCTGAGATGACAGCATGCATGGGTTGGTGCAGCACAGAGAAATCCAGGCAAATGTGCACACAACACAAATTTCATAAATTCAGGTCCCGATTCAGCAAAGTCACTAAAACATGAGCATAATGTTAAGGATACAAATAGTCCCCATGAAGACAGTGGAATTATGTTCCTTCCAGTTAAGCGCTGTATTCCGAGGCAGATGTGCACAAACAAAGCCATATAAACCCCCATCTATCTTTCAAATGGCTCCTGTTGACAGCTGCTGAATGCGGACAAGTATGTCCAAGGCCATTCCAGCTTCTGCCGGTATTATTGCTTGTGTCACCCCGGCGTTAGGCCAGGGGAGCACTGGCAGCTGCTCTCAAGGGCCAAAGGAGACTGTAATGAACAGGAGGAAAGCAGGCAGAAGGGCCACATGGAGCTGTAAGGAACAAGGTAGAGAGATGTGTTGGCTGCAATAAATCCCCTCCCTGGAGCCATAAAACTTGGATTTTCCTCTTAATAGGGCTCTCAATTTCTCTGTAATATGATCTGAAAAAAATTACAGCATTAGAGATGAAGAAAAGGAAGCTTCTTGAAGATCTAGGCTAATTCCTGATTCCAACTAATTTGACCAGACTGCTCCTTCATTAACACAATAATCTCTTAAATTCAGGGACAATATTGCTTCCAGTATTCTGTTCCTTTTAAAATCATGCAATCTCTTCCTGAGCTTGTCTGTGTACACTAAGAGAGGAGGATTGGAACAAAGATCTATCATAGTAATCTGTGAAGAGATACTTGCTGGTAGGGTTGTAATTCACCATGGCATGGAGCAGTTACGCATGTGCCTCTAGCTTCCCTGTCCCCTTAGGGAAGCATTAAATAAGCCTGCCAGGGCCTCAGACTAAATCTAATCTTAAGTTTGTAGAAACACATCTTGAATGTACCGTGTGAAGCTCTGCCCTTGCTGTATTACCCTTATTTTCAAAGGAAATTAGGTCTATGTTGTCGCACTCTGTATTTGGATGTTCATCCCTGCCCTCTCTCTGGCCCCTAGCACCATATGAACTTAAATTTTTGGTCAGTGTCGGCCAAATTTGACAGAGAGGTCATAGAACCAAAGACACAAGCCCCTGCAGTTCTGTGCAAGCAGGCAGCTGCTCAGAGAAGACAAATCCACCTGAAAGAAAATCAGATGTGTGTGTTCAGCCCTTCCTCAACACTGGAGAATCCATGTGACAGAGGGAGGCTTGGGATGCCCAGCTGTGGCAAAGGCTCACTCAGAGCAAGACCTATAGTAGGCACTTGAGAATCCAACCAGACACACCCACCAGTCCATAAGAAACCAGGCTTCCTTAGTTCCACCAGCCAGGGAGCCACCCTGCTTCCAAGAAGGAGAGCAAAGCACCAGTTGGAATAATAATGATATTTGTTAGTTGTTGTAGCTCATTTTTACTGGTAAAATATTGGCACTCATTACAGTTGTAGCTTTCCAAGGTAGGTCCAGGGATCCACCTGACAGTGCTGTTCAGCCTGCCTACTGTACAGCCGGGGGGAAGATAAAAATGAGCATATTCTGCACATTAATCTGGTTCAGTTCCAGTGCCGAGCGTGGACCTGCCTGAGTGCAAGTGGAGCTGTCAACTTGTACAGGCTTCACTGTCAAGGGCTGTGTCATCTGTCAGTGTCGGTTCCAGCTCACTGTACCACATAGAGGCGATGCACTGGTGCCTCCCAATTGATAACACACTGCCAGAAGCATGTTACTTTCTCATCTGTCTTCTTGTAGCTGTCAAAACTGGAATCCATTAATTAGTTTGTTCTTGTGAATTTTAGTTGTTCTGAAGACATGTAAATTTCAAAGTAAGACACGCTAAAAAAAAACCACAAAACCCTTCCAACAAACCACCAGGAAGGTGCCAATAGGGGGTTCACAAATCCTAAGTGGCAGTTATTATGAATGGTAAGTGCTGGCTACAAGAACTCCACCTAAGTGAGTATAATGATGTGGCTAGTTTCACCACATTGCTTTTAATGAGACTGAGCTGCTTACAGGGGGAAAGATGCAATGACAGCTAAGAAAAAGGAAGAGAACAAGACACCAACTAGTGGAGTCAGCTGGGTCAAGAAGGCTCTGCTTGTTGCTTGCGAAGGTAGGGTGGGGTATTTTTCTATTTCACACGTTACTTACCAAGAGCTTTTTTTTCACCGTATTTTGCATATCATGAAAGAAATATTGTGATTTCAAAAGGAGATCTTGCCAGCTCTGTGAGTTTAAGATCAGATGCTTCTCAGTCTAGTACTTGAATGGACAGTGCTATCTCTAAACAGAACCGCAGTTCCATTGAAATTCCAAATATTAAATACAAATATTTTTATTTTACATTGGTACTTGCATATGCTCCCTCACTTTCTCAGGGTGGCAGCTAAAAGACTTAAGGTAAAAGTTTTGGAAGCTTCCTAAGTGAGACTCCAAAAGCGAGAGAGGGACTGGGGAGCCTGCACTGAACTGAGAATCAATGGGACCTTAGTGCAACCAAGTATGGTGTAGCAACCCCTGAAACAGAACCACATAAATACAGCCTTGAAACCTGAGCTGGAGCAGCCACCAGGACTTTCCACACCATCACCAGCATGTGCTGCCATGGGCTCTTGTGTTCTAAGCTTAGTCACTTTCAAAAATGGAAATTAAGCTCATGACCATATAATATTTCTGACGTTCCCATCCTAAGGAACCTCAGATACAAGGTAACTTCAGCTTAGCTGTCTCACTTCCTACAAAACCCTATGAGGTAGTCTACCTATAGGAAACCATGTACTAAAAGTTTTAGTACTGGAATTCCTTCTACCTGAAGGGCAATTTGCTAATCCTCTGACCTGATGTTCAGTTTTACATCTTTAAAGAAATGACAGAATACTTCCCTAGAATTCATCCTCAAAACAGTCACTTCTCTCTGAAAAGTCAAGATAGCTCCTCCTTTCTGTCCCAAATTATGCCAACCAAGGACATACAAATATATTCACCCAATGTAAAAGGTGGGACTATATATTAACAGATAAGACAAACCTGCTTCCAGGAAATCAGATTCTTTCTTTGCTTTTGCACTGGTTACAGAAAAGGAAATGAAGCCAAAATTTGCAATTCAACAAGGTTACTTCAGTGTCAATAAAATACCTTTCATCAATGCTTTGTGGTCATTGTACTTGGATATCTTAATTTGCATGCATTTACCTCGTGTGGCAATGCACACTTTCCTAGGTATGTAAACATCTTTTTTAATATCCATTGAAAATTTGTCTCAGAATCAGCTGTTTAGTGGCTTACATTCGTTCACTCACCCAGGTAATCCATGGAAGAACGAGCATTTTAAATGCTCCTTGGAGAAATAAATAGCTGCTTTATGTGTGTTCTGGGTATTTTAGGTACTCATATAAAGAAAAATAAGTACCATTTCTGATCACTGGTTATATATTTGTAATAACCCATTTCTAAAGTCCTGAAATCTCAGAGCCTAGCACCAGTATCTCAATGCTAAGTGTTGGAATGGAGGTTTTTTCTTTTTAGCTGTGCTTGAGCTCTCTCAGAGCCATTGCTGTTTTCTGTGGTTTCAAAGACACCCAAATCCTGCTAGAACAGCAGTTTACACATGCAGTCAGACCTGACACTGGAAAAAGGGAGGTAGAACCCAAATACTTGCATTGTGCCAGGAGGGAGGGAGCTGCCAGCTTCAGCCTCTTTGGTCCTGCTCTTTGCTTCTGCACTCAGAATGCTGCTCCTCTTCTCCTTGCCAGCATCCTTGGAAGACAAGGAAAGTGCCCACCTGCCCATCCCCAGCAGCTCAGCCCCAGGCAGGGTGAGTGGCAGGTAGACTCCTTCCTGATCTATTTATCTGCTTAAAACAGGGACCCAGAAGATGCAGCAAGCAGCTTCCCTGCTGGCTGGTGGCTGGGGGTTACACAGTAGGTGGGAAGAAAGCACCAAGCACAGGTGGGGGACTGTGAGCACCAAAAGGCCTCTCCATGGGGCTGGCTAGACGTGGCCTGTTATAAATGTCTACATTTTTATGCACTGCAGTGAGGATTTGAGGCCTCCATATTGCAGGTGCTTGTGAAAACAAGCAACAGCTACTGTGGATATTTATTGCCCTATCTTGGGAGTCTTATCTCTCAAGCAGCAGCAAACAGAGCCATTTGAATACAGTCACTGGCTGTGATGCACATGAAATCAGAAGGCACTCTCTAATGTTAATAGCACAACAGGACATTTTAGAGAGGGATGGGGCAGAGGTGCTCATGAGGAGTGGCTGTCTGGCCTTCAGTGAGCAGCAGCCACCTAGCTGGGTGCTTAGATGGGAGACCCCAGTGCTGGTAGGTGACACCCAGAGCTGTGAGTCTGCCTCCACAACCTTGTGCATGGAGGAGGCAAAAGAGCAGGACATCTTACCTTGCCCCCATAGGGAGAGTGAAGTTTGAAGAAGCTTCTGCTTACAGCTAGGTTTCAGACTTTGTCTAAATAGCCTCTCTTGCATTTGGGAAGCCAGACAGTCATTTACAGTGCAAACATCCTTTCATGCCATCAGCAGCTGCTCACATCTCTACCTACATCAGTGTGTGGGGAGAGGGCAGGACTGAGCATGAAGGTCAAGAGCAAGGCTAGGAGTGCTACAGCACTGAGTGGAAACTTTTGGGTTCAGTTCTCTCTCCTGAGGTGGCTGGTTGTAGTTTGGGATACTCAGGCAGCATAACCTCCACTCTGTCACAGGAGTGACAAACCAGGGTCACCAAAGCTTCATCTTCATGGACATCCCTAGAGCTTCCTATAGGTCTTGTCTGTGACCATCTCTTTTGTCCAGAGTCAGTGTCAAACTTTACCCCTCTGTGCAGTGGAAGACTGTAAGGAAAAACATGATGGAAAAATCCTCTTTCAATGGGATTTGTCCCCAGGACATTCTGTAACATGGAAATGATAACACTCACAGCTAGGTTAGAGCTTATCTCTTCATGGTGAAGGTGTATTGCACAAGTCAACTGTTAATGATATAACCAGTTGTTTTACAGTAGAAAGTGGAAAATAGATTGCCTTAAAACAACCCTACTTTGCTTCCTTCAAAAATACAGAGGTATATGCACCCAGCTGTTAGTTTATAATAAAGTCCTTCAAGAGTACATTGGGCTATGAATACTTAAAGAAAGCTTCTGCTTTCTACAGTAGATAAAAATTCATACTTTTATTCACACTTTTTTCTTAATGACCTTCTGCCATAAGAGCAATTTTCTTAGTCCACTCCAGGTGATTTTGCATGATTTGCAAATCTAATTTTTATCTCCATGTCTCACATTTGAAAATCTTTTGCCACCATATTAATTTAACATTTTTATCTTTTACCCACCAAGACAGCTCATCGTGACCTTTAAATTCACTTACAAAGGATAACCCATTGGTTAATCTGGACCAATTGGCCTCAGTTACACACTTGGTGACAAACCATTATTTCTACCCCAGTTCTTTAATTGGCCAGAATGCTCTTTTTTATCAGATATATTAGCTGTCAGAAGTGCCTGCTAGCCTTTGCGTACTTCCTGGATAGTGTCCAGGTCATTAAAGCAACATCTTCTGTTCAAATCTGGAATATTTATCCTGTGCCAAAATCCTAACTTTCTCCCTGCTTTTAATTAATTAAAGCCTGAAGAATGCTGGATGGGTCATTCTACAGACAAGCCTTTTGAAATGGGAAAACTGATACAAACTCTTTCATGCATCTTTTTCTTTTACTCGTTCAGCAGTTTTACTTCACAAATCACAATTTTATACTATTTAAATTTCATCTGTTTGAAGTGTTTTACTTTTTTGGTTTTTTAATGCTGAATTATTTTCCTCTACAATACAGTTTTGTGGTCAAGGAGAAATAGCAGGAGCTGAGGGTGCTGTAAACCCCAGCATATGATGGGGGAGCAGCTATACCTCTTTAGTCATCCCTCCCATTGCTCCAGGGATGCAGTCTCATCAGGTATGCATCCTCTGAGGACCAGAAAAGGTTTTTGAGAAAAAATAACACTCCACAACTATGGCTGGAGTTCCCACAGACCTCTACAGACCTGCCTGAAGGGAACAGCCAGACTGCTGAATTCCACCTCATCTACTGTGGTGGAACAACCTCTTAAAGGTGCTTAGGTGCTACTTGTACAACTACTGTGCATGACCCACATCCCTTTCTGTATTTAATGTCTAACAGAGATGTTGGTAATGTTAGCAATCCTTCATGCCTTGCATTTGTGGAGCAGTAACATCAAGATTTTGACTGCCTTAGTGACATAAATATTCCATTCACCAGCCAAGAAGACCCAGTTAAAGTATTTTACAATGAAAATGTATTTATTATTTTACACCACTGTGTTTATTACCATTCATACTCTGCATTCTCTGTCAGTGACTCACAACACAATCAAAGGATTTCTTGAAGGGATATATAGTAATTGATGGGATTTTTTAATACCTATATCTTAAAATACTGTTCATTAAAGAAATACCTTGTAATATTGCTTGATATGTCCTTTATGCCAGTCTGCAACATAAAATTCCAAAGTCATCCTATAATAAAAAAGGATTTGACAATCTGCAAAATATCTTAAGTTTACTCCAGTTTTGTTGGTGTTATGTGAATTTGAAAAAAGGCCTATCTCAGTGAAAGTCTGTTTTGTTAGAAATACTTCTTACAGCTTCTTGTTCTTCCAGCTTTAATATTAACATACTATGAAGTCTAAGACTAATGTCTAAAGGTATGACAAATGGAGATGTTATTTGAATGGCAAATGATGAAAAAAGAATGTAATGCTTCTGTTCTTGCTTCATGTTTCTGTCTTATGAAGCAAAATCAATGTATTTTTAAAGTATCTTCTTTTTTTTTTTTTTTTTTTTTTTGGATCTGTGCTTCCTGTGCATGTTCCTTTTCATATTTCGTTCCTACTTAGATTTGGTTGATCTTTGAATAGCTGAATAACATTTCTGGGAGAGCAATATTCCTGCTTTTCTGTTTGATCAGGCAGGGACCAAACTTTACTATTATCTGAGTTTTACTAAGAAAATCCCTGTTTTTCAGGCAAAACAACAACCCTTAAGTAAAGTCATGGGAGCCATATGACCTGAATGAGGCACATGGACTCAAGTAGACATGCTCCCTATTGAAACCTGCAGTGTCACCTATCAGCAAGCCCTTCAATCTCCTGTATACAGTATGTTTAAATGCTGTGTAAATATAGCTTCCACACTTCCATTTATCTTTGTGTCGCTTCTGCTGCAGTGCTGCCAAACAATGCTGGAAGCCACGGCGAGGCTGAGCGTGCAGGCTTGTACAGGAGCACATCTGCCAGCGGGCTGATTGAAACGTTCAGGAGGTGAACAACGGCCTCGCTGATGAAAAGCAAGTCCTGTGGTTCACAGAGTCTGTCTCACTCAGATGGTGATAGGCTGCTCAGATTTTTAAGCCTACAGTATTTTTCACAAGCTGAGGTCTCATGTTTGTAAAGGGTCAGAAGATGCAGTTGCATAGATCCCATTCAGGAGGAGGCCCTTTACATGCATTTATTCTTAAGGAACAATTTTGCAGTAGCTCAAAAGAAACTGTAGCCTGGTCACATTTATTTTTCTTTTTTCTCTCATATGTTATTGTAAATATGTCTCTCAGAATTGCCTGTCATTTTGGCATCTAAATCTGGTGCAGACATATTTTCTGAGGATGTGGATTTGAGGTCTGTTATATTTTCTTCTTTTGCTAATGGATAAACAGTCTACTTGTCGCACAACCATTGAATGGCACTATTTCAAATGCGGGAACATCAAACAAACAAAAAAAAAAGATTATGCAACAGTTGAGACTGAAAAAACCCTGATTTTAAGCTCATCATAGTTATCTGCAGTAAGTGTTACTTATATGGCTACATTTTTTGCCACAGGACTGATACTACAACCAACCAACAGATTTTGAAACAAGCTGGTGAAGAAAAATTTAAAAATAAAAAAAAAGCAAGTCTCTGGATGACTTCTGCTGTGGAAGTGGTGGGTAGAGATAAAGCAGCGAATCTCAAGAAGAAGAGATGGTTTTCAGGGTGTGGTAACCTTTCCAGTCCTCTCAGATGCCACAGTGTTGCAAAAATTACATTTCTGTTTGGAACATGAAGATATACCCAGACGGAGAATCTTACAAGCCATGAGAAAATCAGAAAAATTGCCTTTGGAGCAGAATATGAACAATGTTTAGAAAATACAGCAACATATAGAAAATAAAGCATGCCAAACAAGTGAGAGGAAATTAAACTGCACATAATTGCTGACATAGCTGGTCATCTTCCCTCATTGCCATGTACATCGGGTGGGCAAGGGAAAATTAAGCTTGGGGTATGCCTAAGTTTAGAATTCACAATTTAATGCTCCTTCATATATTCTCTTTGGAAGTAAAATATATACAACATGAATCCTCTAGCTCATTGTTACCCAAAATCCAAATAAAGAATTAATAAAAAAGAAAATTAAGAAGTCACAAGAAAGTCCCCATGTCAACTGCTCAGTTTAGAAAAAGCAGACTTATGTATTAGAGGGCGTGTATTAACTGAAGCTTTTAATAGACCTATGCATGAGAATATTCAGAATAACTGCAAAAAAACAGATCTTGTATAGAGAAGTCATGCATCCTGCCAAATTTGAAGGCATCATTCCAGAGCTTTTGCATGAGAGAGTTCTCAAATAAATGATTTCTTTTTAAGGTAGGAAACCAGTCATTCTACTAACCTGTCCTCAGAATCCTCTAAGTCATTTTTAACTGAATTCTTCCAGTTGAGCCATCCCAAAATAAGCTATTGAATGAAAAATTTCTACTCACACAGTTACAGTTTGTCAGATGAAAAATCTGTCCATAGAGAGAATCAACATACCCTAAGTGTAGCTGGGACTACACTTAACATCACATAGCTGTTATGTTTCTGCAGGGGGTCAGTACTCAGACCAGATCCACCTGGCTTTTGGGATACAGCCCCATTCAGCCATCAGCTCCAAAACAGCTTTCTTCCAGAAGCTGAAGAACAGTTCTTTAAATGATGGCACCTTTGCTTTCCATGGGGCTGAAGGCAGTGCTGCATCTCTGAAACAAGGGAGATGGAGGACTACAACTCAAAATGTCCATTTTTAGCACCAAGGATCAAACTCAAGTTTTGACTTAAACCTGATTATTCATTATTTCCACAACACAAGCTGATCAGAAATTGAATTGAGGAGAGTCTTATAGGCAATTATAAACTATCTTCTAAATTATCTTCTTGCAAAGAAGGGGAATAAATCTCCTTCAGCGAAAGCAAGATAAAACCAGGGTTAATTTTATGCCAGCTGGGTCCACAATAGTCTACTCCTCTGCTTTGCAGCTGAAGTGCTGTTTTTTGTAATGTATTAGTACTGCAGCCTCTCGGGATATGTATGTTCAGTGTTCTGGTATTCCAGCACCACATTTGATATACAACAATCTCTGGATGAAACCGGCACTAAAGGTAGGAATGACAGCAGCGTTTGTCAGTGCCAAGCTCGGTATCTACAACCTACTCAACACTGTTAGCTGTTGAGCTCTTGGTTTGTTTGGCTGCTTTTTAAACATTTTCAGCTCATGAACTCTTCTGGATATCAAATTGCAGACAGTGATTTGCCACTTGGAGCTGGAAACTCTTGGTGGGATTTTACAGAGACCCAAGGAAAGTAAAGTACCGTGGAAATCAGGTGCAAAATGCCAACTTTGCCAACAAAACAGTTTTAAAACCTATCGTAAGGCTGGTGGGGGGATGTAATCTGCAGACAATCTTTGTCCATTTGTCTGTTTGCCATTTCTGAATTGTATTATTATTAATCCTAACCCAGCCCCAGTGAGAAATTACTATGCAATTTCTCTAAATCGGTCAAAACTCCTGAACCAGCCATATGGTGTGAATCCCTGTTTGTCTGGTAGCACGGAGTCTATCTTTCACAGCCCTGATGCACATACAAAACTGTCTGCTTTCACTGCTTCATAGCAGTGTTGTAAATATAACTGAACTTGTGAAAGAAACAAGGTGTTAATTGATGGTGTGCATATTCGCCCTCATAAACGTCTGCTCCTAAACTACTTTTCCCAGTTTCTAAGGAAACCCTTATTACTTGAAACGGCCAAGGTTCTTGCTCACAATACAGTTTAAATTCTTAATCATCTAAAGCACTTTTTGCTGAGAGGGGAAAGGTGTAGATAAGGCCCATCTGTATCTTCAACAGTTACTTTGAACTTGGAGGAAGGAAAGATTTCTGTCAGCTCTGACTGTAGGAAACCATCAATTCGCACATTATGGGAAATGTGATACTGTATTTTCAACTCCAGCTCCTGACTTTCTTAATTAAGACTGTGCTAGACATGCCAAAAGAAGGGGTCTGTGTGTCTGATCATGTGAAGGCAGTTAAAAACAGTTGCCTGTGGTTGCTTCACTTGTCGTACCATTTTATTTTATAAGGCTATACCAAGATGGGTTGGTATCACATGAACGAAAGGCTGTCGGCAATAATAGCAGTGTGGTTGGGGCTCGTGTCACTTTGCTTCCCCATTGTATCCCACAAGCCAGGTTAAAGCAGATTTATCAAACCCAAGGGACCAAATCTGGGGGCCAGCTACCTGTTGATGCATCCCTGGACAATGGATCCTCCTGCTTTTTTCCCCAGCCCAAATTGCACTAATTTAAATTAACCCCCTAGGCTAATGTTCTTTTTCTACAAGAACAATTGCTATGTTGTTCAAAACAAGATTAAGGTTTATAAATAAAAGCATGTGTCTATTATGCTGTGCTTGATTTGTGTTTTAAAAGTGTATGAGAACCTCTGTAACTCAAAGAATGCAACCACTGTAGCAAAAGCCACATCAAAAAGAAACAGCCTGGATCCAAACAGACCTGATAGGATACCTGAGCTGATGAGTATGTGAGTCATATGCCTGCTGACTTACACTCCACGGTGCAGCTATCTGCCCCTCTCAAAACACTGCATGTCCTTCACACTGCTTGGACATGTGCTGATAGGGGGCAAAGGGAGGGATGCTTGGGAAAGCCACCGAGAGCCTTTGCTGCCCCAAAGTGACCAATCCTATCATATCAATCCTTCTCCTCAGGAAACTGTATGGCATAGTCTAAGAATCATCACTTTATTATTGCAAGCAAACTTCAGAAAAAGAATACAGGAAAATGTGATTTTGTATTTCTAAATCATTACTGAAAAAGGAGACCCATGGTTCTGCCAAACCTTTGGCTCTGGTGATGTCCTTACTCTTCCCAGGTCCATACAAGGGTGAGCAATGCCAGCTGGCCTTCAGAGTTCTCAGAGTATTAAGGCATAAAATGAGGTGCCCTGTATTTCTAAGGCACAGAATCCAACTTGCATCACTTTATTATTCACATGTACTGCTACTCCTTCCCAATTAATTTGTAGATTAAGAAGGAAATAGGTAGCATGTTATTTTAGGTGGTATTATATTTTTCTGAGGATTGTACTTTTTTTCCCCAGGAAGAAAAGGGAATCATCTTGACTGTCTGAGTCACTGCCAAGAAGGTTACAAAACCATGTGGATAAACCTGGGTGATTGCAGGTGGACAACTTGTTGTTGTTATCAAATATCTCTCCATCAGTCCTGTCTTTCAACCTCCCCACTCAACAACTGCCTTGGTAGAAATTACTGAACACATTTTCACTGCCATAAAAATTGGCCAGAGCTATATTTCTGGATTCCAAGAAAGCTTTTGACAGCCAACCATGATACTTTATGTAATAAGTTGTCAGCATACTGTGTATCACCTAACGCTGTCACTTGGCTTAGGTCAAAGCTGTCAAATTGCCAACAAAATATTGTTACTAGAAGCACTAAATCTTCTTTTCGGCCTAGTCCTGTTGGGGTCCATCAGATCTAGTCCTTGGTCTGTTATTGTTTATACTGTGTATAAATGACCAACAGCATGAATATGCATGAAAAACAAAGCTTACATATATGTGGACAACATCGCCAGCAGATGCTGCAGTCAGATTTCTGGAAGATCTGTGAACTGGTAGGGGAGGAACAAGTATGGTCTGCTCATGCTTTTAAAAGCACGCATATAAAATGTTTCAGAGCAGGGTCCAGACTTGGAGTTTCTCTGTTATACTTGCATGTTACATTTATGTTATACATTAAATTAACATCTGAGTTATAGATTTGACCCTTTGACTATGAAAGACCCAGATGAATTGTGAAAAATGCATGCAGCCCTGGGTTGAGAGGCCAGGAGATGAGAAGTAAGAGAGACACACAAGAGGGGGATTTGAGAGCTGGCCTGCCTAGGATGCAACTATGAACTGTCCTGATACATCTGATCTATGAGGACTGCTCCTCCTCTTTTCCTTTCCTCTGGGACATGGTGTAACTTTTGTTTAGCTGACCCTAGAGGTGGGGAAAAGAGGGGAGGAGGAGGAAAAGCATGTAATCAGGACAAGATCTCAGTTGAGGAGGTGACACCACAAAGCCTGAACTGTGGGTGTGATGCAAGGCTGGCTTTGGTAAACAGAAACAATTTTATCTCTATTACATAAAAAGACTTAAAGGGACCAAAGCAGTGCATTTGCTTCTCTTTTCTCAAATACCTCTAATCAGCCTTTTAGAAACACAGCCTTCCTAGAACACTCCACACAAAAAAGTAGTCTCAGAAGCACAAAGGTGTTTTAAAGATGTGCACACATTCATCATAGCCAATACACATCACAAAGAGCACAAAACAATATTGCACCGTCTTGCCATCAGCTTGACAGCAAGTACAGGGAAGTGAGTACCAGAGGCAGTGTGATTTCTTCTCGACCCTGGAAGCTCTGGCCATCTGCTTCTAATTTCATGTACATTGATGAAATCCTTTGCGATTAGTGGGAGTAATTCTCCTTTAAACTAGAGCCTTTAAACTGAGTCAGGCTCTTGGAGAAAGTACAGCAGTGAGAAATTCTTACATATCATAATGATGTATCACATAGGAAGAGGAGAGAGCAAGAAAGACAGAAATTCAGGCCAGGAGTTTCAAAAGTAACCAATTAGTTGAGGTTCCTCAGTTTCTAGATGCCTGGCATAAGGCTCTATAAAAGGTCTTAGTTTCCATAATGCTGAGCATTAACAGTGTCTGAAAATTAAGTTCATTTAAGACATCAGAATTCCATACTGAAAGGCTGATCTATCTTAAAAAAGATATAATGCTCAGATACCTTTGCAAATGGGATGAGATGGCTCAGTGCCTCACCTCACACCAGTTCACACGCCCCTGCAGAAGTATCCTCCATCTAAGATGTTCACATTCCTAGCCACAGCAGCTATATCTGTACTGCTAAATTAAATGGGTCTAGGAGCTGTTCTCTGGCTCTGCAGCTCAAAAAGGCACAGGCTTACCAGCTGCATGGCACTAGGCTCTGGCTCTCCCTTGGGCTCTGTGGGATGCTCCTACAGGCCTGGGATATAAATGTGGTATTCTGGCTTTGTCATTGCTGTATTTGGCACTGAACCATGAGAGTCTGGAGCCTGTGATGCTGATGTTTTCCTAGCAGGAACCCCAGGCGCTATGCTGCAACTGCATGGGGAAAGGTGTTGGAGAGAGCAACTGCATGGGGGGAGGTGTTGGAGAGAGCATCCTGGATGCCTGCAGGACAGAGGGAGCCAAACCTGGTGTGCCCAGCCGAGCACACAGGCCAGCCACATCCCAGCACTCCCCTAGGGAGAAAAGCTGGCACATATCAAGACCACACCAAGGTGTGAGCTAACAGCTAATAGCTAAGTAGCCTGGATGGCCAGCAGTCAGGCTTGATCCCTAGCCCTGCTTTATTTAGCAGCACAAACACAGCCTTTGACAACTTGATTTTTGCTTTGAGAGCAAGTGCGAGGCTCATGGAAACGTCTGTGGGGTGTAAAGTGTGACTGCAGCTCCTGCATCGCTCTGCCAGAGCAACCCAGGCGTGACATGGCCTGCCGTCCCCTCCACTGCTGCCCGTGGCTTCCTGGGAGCCCAGCCTGACACTTGGTAGTAATTTGTGCCTAATCCTGGGGTTGCTTGAGAGATGAACAAAAGGATGAAATCACCATATTTGGCAGCTTTATGTATGACTGGAAGGAAAAAAACCCTAAACTCAAGTCCCTTTTTTCTCCTTAATATAAAACAAGTGCTAAGACCATTTACAGATCTATACATTTAGGGTTTTATTGCTTTGATAAATGATTTGATTTAAATGGCAGCAAAGGTTCTACCAACTCTGCGCTATTGATTATGTGGTCAATAACTGGATACAATTATTATGCCAAAATGCATTCTTATATTAATGCTGATGTGGAGGCTTTTCAAAATATAAAGCGGCAGTGGATATGTTGTGACTCAGAGCAGAGAATCAAAGTCACAGCATGGGATGGCAATAAAGAAAAGAACACAGTAATGAGGAGAAAAGTCTAAGAGAGAAAAAAAGGCAGCACTTGACATACTCTTTGCAAGTTAGAAAACAAGCAGTTCTGAGAGACGCTTCATTAACGAAACCTAGTTTGCTATGAAACTGTGTCCTATATTCCTATTCCCCTCCTCCTCCTTAACAACCATCCCAAATCCTCACTGTGTTCCCTATGGCCTTCATACCCTCCCACAATATTCTCTCCTCTTCCTCTCATACTCCACCTCCTTCAGTACTGTAATCTCCCCACCATCCCCCGTGCCACCAGAGCACTGTGGCCGGTCCCAAGGGATGAAGGTGCTGACTGGCTGGCCAGTGAGCACCTCCTGCTTGGCCAGCTGGCAAACAAACCCCACAGATAACTATTGGGCTCAGGCTTCTGCTGATGAGCTCCTCCCCAAGGAATTTTGTGCAGCATTTCCTTGGATACCTCTTCCCTTTACAGATGCTGCTTTTCACGGTTTCTAATAAACTCAGGTATCTGAGAGATGCAGCTGGTAAAAATATTATTTTTCCTTGCAAAACTTTTATTCTGGATCAGAATTCCTGTCCTGCATCTATTTTTCTAAAGAAGAGCTACAATGAAGATCTCTGACCAAAGATCTCAGATAGAGCCTCTTTCAAATGTTCATTTTCCTTTGAAGAAATATTCAGGTTACATATGTTCTGCCATAATATAAAGACCACATAAATAAAGACCAACAACTAAAACTGGAAAAAAATAAAGCTGCCCTCTGTAAAAACCACATCCTTGGCTCATAGCTTATTCCTCATTTTAACTGCTGTTTGCAGAGTTGGGAGGCTCTCATTCTTTCATTCCACAGTGTCCAGGGATAACTGAGGCAGATATAGTGAAAGAAATAATCAGCAGGTTTCAGCATTCACAGCAACCTGGGATTCTGTTGCAGGACTGCTTGATGGTGCAATTAAAAGCCTAATTCAGAGACCAGAATTAAAGTTCACCTGCCACTTTTACCCTTTTTCCCTGCCTTTAAACCTTTAATTTTGCTATGTTAATAATCTCCTAAGAGAATTCCTATGGATTTTTTTTTTTATTATTTTGTTAAAATGACAGGAATAGACCTATTCTGCCATGTACATAGATCAGTTAGCAACCAGGGCACCTGGGGCTGTTTGGGAGGTACAACCCGAGATTGAACTTTCTGCCTCATCTAATGTAAAATTTCCTGAGTTATATGGATTAATTTCCTGAGCTCTATGGATAAAACTTGGACACTGATGGTGACAAGCATCTCTCTGGCAACTTAGCAGAAATCTTTCCGTACAGATCCAATAACCACTGAGAAAAGCAGGGTGTGATTTACATACTCCTACACCAGGCATTCCCACAGAACCGCTAGGCTGTGATCACAGCACATTATTAAAGGCAGAGAGCATGAAAAAAACCCCAACATTTAAAAAAAACCCTTACCATTTTTTCAAATCACAGCTAATTTCCACCAGCTGACAGGAAGCACATTTTACTCTCCTACACATCCCCTTTCTCAAAAAATGACCAGTTTCTGTTTGTTTTGACAAGTTTGGTCTCATTTTAAAAAGTGTTGGGTTTTTTTAAAGTTTAAAAAATGCCCAAGCCAGCTCATTTTCCAAATAAATGGGTAATAAATAATTACAAAGTTGAGAAAACACTGACAGTTACAAAGGAGGAGGTAAAGACTAGCAAAATTAAAAGCAGGTGAAAAGGTGGAAATAGCTGTATAGTCATAACTGTAGGCATTCCATACAGCTTTGTTTATGGACATTTTCAACACGTAGGCACATCACACGTTTGGGATAATGCCAGCCATATGGTGGAGCATGGAACTGCAAGGAAAGTCCTGGAGCAATGACAATATGACTAAACCATGCATGTGTATTTGACCACCTCATTGACTCCCTGACCATCCATCCATCTCTTCTGAAGTCTTGAGATATTCCAAACCTCTAAACAGATTCAGACTTTTCTTCTAAACTAACCTACAAGAGCTTTAATTTTTTATTATTCCCTGCACAAGGATCGGGACAGATGCTTTATACCATTGGGAAGGAAACCTCTCCTTCCCAAAGATGGAGAAGTTACAAGAACCACAGAGGAAGCTGAGGCTGGGAGGAATGTGAGAGAATGGACTTTCAATGCAGGATGACTTTATATGTTGAAAATCTATTGTAGGCCATTTTTAAAGCAGCTTGTATGGCTTCCTCTCAGTTGTGCATCCATATTATTTGCTTCCTGGGTAAAATATGTTTCAAGGTTATGGATCCATATTGAAGTTTAATAGTTACTTCAACATCAGAAATATTTGTTTGACTTGTATCTCTCAATGTCATGGAAGTTCAAATACCACTGCAGCAATATTTTAAGGCAGAAAACTGAGTTAAAAATTTAAGGCCAACAGGTCAAACATTCTATCACGTAAAAAAAAAAAAAAAAAAAAAAAGAGAGAGAGAGAGGGAGTTGAGTATCTATTTCTTAAAAGATATTCATAAGAACACCAGATCTCATGAAGGAACTTGCTCTTTAGAAGATGTGTGTTTTAAAAATGCAAAAGAAGAATCCTAATCAAAGCAAGCTCAATTCACTCCCTTTCTCCCCCTTTTTAAAGAAAATAAAATATGGAAATACAAACTGAAGAGTGTGTCTGTAAGACACTGGAAGATGCTACCCAAGGGTGTTCACAGTAGAGAGGAGGATAACCGTATTAAAATGAATAATTTTGTGGGGAAAAGATAGAGAGTTGTTGCTGTAAGAAAAAAAAAATCTTTTTGATTGACATGAGAAATTGCTGCCACATGAAACAGTTCATCTTCTTTGAAGGGCTCTTTTGTCAGTGAGGTCAGGTCAAAGAGGTTTGAAAGGTCCTCATCAAAGGAAGTTGCCTTTCTAGGCCCAGTGCATTCCCTTGCTGGAGTAGTCTTGGCTTCAGGAACTGTATGGAGATGTGGGAAGCCGGGGGATGGCAGCTGCATAGCTAAACAACTGAGGCTGGCTGAGCCATGAATCAACACTGTCACCTGCTGTGGGCAAGATAATCTCCTCATCACCCGAGCTGATGGAAAACTGCTGCACGCAGGCGAGTACTCCGTGGTAGTTGTCTGACCGTAGCACAGTGCTGCTCAGTTTGTGCATGAAAGGACGAAGCAGGAGGGAGCCCCTGTGCTCACCGCCCTGTGCCCCAGAGCTAGGATACTGGTTTGCAGCTGAAATAGCAATGTAAGCCATGCAATGTATCTCAAAACCCAGAAATCCCTCTTTCTTCTTTTCCTGTCTCAGTGCTTTACCTCTGCCCTCAAGGCATTTCCACTCATCCAGGAGTGGGAGAGTCCAGATTCTCGCCTCAGTAAAGGAGCCCTGTCTCCAGGGAGGGCATGGCACCTCTTTGCAATGTGAAGGAGCAACACCTGTTAAATTCTAGCCCTAACCCTCTGGTCCAAGATGTCTGTTCTACCCCCTACCCAAGTGTCACTAGCCGATTTTATAGGTGTCCCCCACCACCTAACTTGATGATGGAGGTGCTGACCCAACCAAACAAAGAACATAGGCACGGCATCTCAGTGTCACACACAATTTGTTAGCCAGGTACCATGCTGCAGCGGGCTCAACCAAACCAAGACAACTTCTGTGTTCTCCATTTTCTTCTGAAAGCTGTTACCTACTCTTGCTTAGTTTTCAAGAGACTATAGACCAGGGTGGCAGTCACAATCCAATGAAATGAGCTCTTTCTCTTCTGCCCTGCAACTCATCAAACTTCAGAGGAAAATTGACCTTCTCCCTTTTCCCAGTCACTCAGGGATGCCCCAGGTGCTGAAGGTGGGTCCCACTCCCCACTTCCACCCTGCTCCCACATCCTCCTCCTCCAGAGGGGCCCAGTGTCTCCCCACAGAAAGACTGTACAGGAGTTAGCATCTCATTGGGATGGGAAAACCAACTCACACCTCTCCTAGCGATGTGCAAAGCCCAGACCTGATAAAGGTCGGGTTTGTTTGGTTGGTTTTTTTCAGGGCAATTTTCTATGAAGGCTTGAATATTTGGGTGCTTCTATTTGTTCTCTAAAAGAGAGCTGACCTTCTGATATAGTCATGCAACTCCAGGCTCTGCTTTCTTCCACAGGAATCTTGGATGCTCAGTGCCTTACAGCCTCTCTCGGCTGACTGCAGGCAGGTTTCACCACTGCTCACTCAGCCACATCTCAAGATGTGTGAAAAATCACCTTTGCTGATTAGGGCAGGGCTTGCCTTCCTGATTGCATTGCCCTGTTTACTGTCATTGAATTTTTGAATCAGGAGGACGTTTTGTTTGTTTCTCAAATATTAATTGCTGTATGACTTTCCTCTTCTTCACTAACCTGCTTTTACATTTTAGCAAACGGTTCCAGAGGTAATTGCTGAATTTATGTATTCATGGAAACCCAGCAGATATGTACGATAATAGCACAATTTGATATTTATGAAGTGGTACTTTTCTATAAAGGTAAAATTTCAGTTAATTATCACTGGGCTGTTTATTAACACTTGGAAATGGAAAAATAATGAATGGGCACATCGTTTATTCATTAAAATGCTGATGATGAGTTGCCCCATTCATAAATTAGCCCCGCATTTCACTTCAGCAAAGCACTGCCTGTGCTGGTGGGTTTTGAAGGTCAATTGTACTTTAACCCATGGCTTCCTGCGAACATGTCGCCTTGGACCGTGATCACAGTGACTCTTGTCAACGAAACAGAGTTATTCTGTGAGGAGTTTGTCTGGCAGGCTGTGTAAGCAAAGGAAGAGAGCTGTAGTGAGCGGCGTTGTTCAGGAGATAATTCTCTTTTGCTTGGAAGCAGTATATCTGTCTCTATCAGACACTGAGGATTGATGCACCGGGCCGGGAAGGTGCTCCTGTGGACATCCCTATACGTCTTCTGAAATCAATGCCCTTCCCTCCCACAGCCAAAACCCAAGCTGTGCTCAGGGAAAGTGCTGCTGGGCTGCTGCCCCTCTGATGAGAAATCACACTCCCCTGACTGGCAGAGCTACCTGGACAGGGCATTTTAATATTGATGAGATGGAGAGAAATCCAGAACAAGCATCTGAACATTTGGGCCACCTGCTACCCTTTTTTCATGAGCATTCTCTTTCCCAGGGCATGCAGAGCCCTGTGGGAGGAGAGGGGCAGCAGGGGCAGAGCTGGGATGAAGAGGCTAGGCAGAGGACACCTCCTCACAGCTGTTTGCTATGCAGCACAGCATTGAGAAGACAGTACACTGGAATGAGATCTAATAGAGAAGCTTTTTCCTGAATTGCTACAGTCATTAAAATTATCAAGGACTTCCTCCCAGGATAATGTTAGCCCCGGGGTCAGTTTAAAATTGCATATTTCATTCTACCTATCCCCACCCTTCCTGCAGCACAGACTGGATGGTGCCTGGTGCCACCTAAGAACTGCTGATAACTGCTGCCCTGGGGCAGCTGGACACTCCGCAAAGTTTGCTGGATACCTTGCTGCAGATGTACCATTGAAATGTCAGCTGTATAAGGGCAACAGCTCTGCCAGATGTGCTAAACATGATGAAAATTAGAAGGTAACTGCCAAAATGTTCTGTGGTGGTTAAATGGAGAAAATGTCTTTGAAGCTGTCTTGAGCTGCTGGTATTTGGGTTCGGAGTAATCCATAATGCAGCTGGAGCCTGAGAGAGACCCGAGGTGTGAAACAATGATATGAAGATAATAGTGTCCATTTCCAGGACAAAATGCACACTAGTATCGGGAGCTAAGCAAGCACTCCTGTCTGTGAGCTCTGCTACTGGTTGCAAGCAACTGTAAGGTTTCAGAGAATCACACAGAATCACAATGTCAGGGGCCGGAATGGACCTCAAAAGATCATCCAGTCCAACCCCCCTGCCAGAGCAGGATCACCTAGACCAGATCACACAGGAAAGCAACCAGGTGGGTTTTTAATATCTCCAGAGAGGGAGACTCCACAACCCCCTTGGGCAGCCTGTTCCAGTGCTCTGTCATCCTCACTGTGAAAAAAATTCCTCCTCATGTTTAAATGGAACTTCCTATGCCTCAGCTTCCACCCATTGCCCCTTGTCCTGTCAT
>JANIJG010000845.1:23374-46749 GCA_024611175.1 Megaceryle torquata | reverse complement strand
AATGACCAGATGGTGAGTTCTGGTGCTTAGACCAAAAGCATGGATGTCAGAGAGCTTGGATTTCCTGCTCATGGCTTCATAAGCACTATAGCAAAAAGAAACTCCCACAGGCAGGACATGTTAGGCCTCCCCTGACCTTACACAGGCTCACATTGCTTTTTCTTTGCTAGAATACATAATTCTTATTTATTTTAATAGAAACAGACAACTGACACTGAAGTATTATGACACCACTGATTGATAGTCGAATGACAAGTTGCAATGTCACTTTCTTACGAGAATAACTATCCTGAATTACAAGGGTAGTGAATTGAAACGCATCCTTTAGAAAGATGCCTAATCTCATTTTTAAAGCTCCAAGTGATGGTGAGCCCTCTCTCTTGTCAAGTAAGGTCTTTAATTGCCCTTTCTGCTAGGATAGTGAATCTTATTTCAAGGTTTTTTTTTTTTTTTCTTTAATCTAATGGCATTGACTCATTGTCTGACCTTGGATGAGAAAGGATGGATCAGTTGTTTAAGCCTAAATTGATCTTGGAATTTATGTAGTAATATACCCACTCTGGAGAGCCTCCAGGTTTGTTTCAAATGGGTAAACCCTGGATGGAGTTTCAGGCTCAGTTCTTATTTTTTGCATGTTATTTGTGGATATCGCTTTGCATGCTCATTAGCCTAGGGTTTAAATTTTGTTAAGCAGGTGGCCTGGGCTCAGTCCGTGCAATGGCAGGTAAGACACTTGATCAGGCCTGTCTCCTTTCTATGGCAATATTGCTTCCCAACCTTTAGGAGGAGCAGTGAGGATGAACCTCTGCATGCTTTTAGAAGCTGTGATGCCAGGATATAAGTGAACCGGTAAACACCAAAGAGCACAGATGCCACTGTTATGGTTTCAGTGAAGCTGTACACTGGTTAGAATACCTGATGAGAACAAACAAGTACAGTCTGAGTGACAGCCCTGGTGAACCGTCACACATCTGTCATCAGAGCAGCATTTAACTAATTAGGAGATAAATGACAATGCCATTAAGAGTGCATTGAGATCAGTGAAAAATGTTCCAGTGTTGATAGAAATCACATAAAATAACAGTCACTGAAATAGCTTGTCAGGTCTGTGCTGTTTTCAGCATGTTACTTAACATGGGGGAGCCCCTAAGCTTTAAAGAAGCGTCTTGCTACCCTGATCTAGACAAATTACCTTTGTACCTTGATCTAAACAAACTCTGATCTCTCCGCTGCCATTGAACTCACCTTGTCTGAAACCTAATCTGACTACTTTATTCTACCTCTGTGCTGGGAATTCACTCTATCATTAGCATTTCAATCTATTTAATTCACCGAGGGTCGCTGAGCAATGTAACCGAATCCATGCTAAGCTACCAGTAGCAATTTAGCTGTCAGATAGTCTCACTTTCTATTTTTAGTTGCACTCAAATCCCTTGCTCAAGGGGGTACAAACTGAATTTCTGGATTAGTTTCCCCCTGACCCCTCTATTGTATTGCTGTCAGTCATCTTTTAAGTTAGAGTCCTGTTTGTATTGTTCTATTATGCTAATTACAGTGTGTCAAAGGTATGGACAGTATTCTTGGACACTTTGTCTACAGGCCAGTAACTCTGGGATTAAGCCCTCATGTCTAGAGCTGCAAGTAGTCTGTATTATTCCAGTGAAGAAATTCTTTCCTAAAACAAGCATTTTAAATTGCAACAACAACACCTCCAAACTCTTAAAACCTAATGATTTGGGCTGGATGGTGAGTCTCACCTCTGGCTCTCCATAGGGTAACTCTATCGTGCTAGATCCTTATGCTTGGGTAGGGCAGCAATAAGATTGCCAAGGTTCATACTTTCAGAGGTAGAGGGTTAGGATAAGGCATGCAGCTCTATCCTTTCTTTTATAGGTAATTATTACAAACAGCTGTACTTCCCGCCCTTCTGTGTCTTTCACTTCTTTTCTCTTGCACAAATTCCACTGCATCTTCTTTTTGTATTTATTTTCTCCTGCCACACCACTCTCCTCAAGCTCTGTGTTCTATTGACCTTCTTAGCAAGCTCATATGCTATGGCGTATATTTAGTTTTGAACCAGCTTATGGCTCTTAGGTGCAATTCAGGGCAGGAAGCAATTTGTTCTTGTTAGCAGAACTGTGTACACATGCACACTGCCTGTGTTCAGCCTGTTGAACCTGCTTTAGCTCTGTATGTAAATCATCTTGAAATGTAATTTGAAAATTAAGCAGACAGTGGTAAAACACATGTATATAGGCAGAAAGCAGGCTTTATTGGGAGGAAAATAGGCAGGCTGGGCATTTATGTTGTAAAATTAATCAGTAAATTTATTAAATTATTCTTTCACTGATTATTTCTGTTGCACTTCGGAGATCGGGTTTCTTTTTTCATCTTCTCCGATGTAAGCTTGCTGCAAACTTCTCAGAAGACAAAAGATTCAACTTTATGGGAAAGTGAGAGATATTACAGCCTTGTAGGGTAAATTCAGGAAGGTAGTAGCATATAACAGACTATTTGACTACAAGGAGAGAGACTTGGCTTCACTAACTGTAGTGCTGATCTGCTCTGTGATTTTGTGGTCACTTCTCTTACCTTCTTGAGGTTTCAGCTACCATTCAGCCTTCGAGTCCTGAGGCTGTCTTCTGCAATGGGCACTCAGTGTGTGCACCAGTGAGCCCTGGTCTAAGCTGGTCATCAGTGTGAGGCTGAGTAAGGCTTCTTTGGCAGTTGATGCTCAGAGATAAGTAATACAAGACTGTCCTACATCCTCTGATTCCAGCTCTACTTGCCACTGAGTAAATATTTTCCTTTGCGAGTGCTGTGCAAAGGTGAGTAAAGAGCTGTGGCTGCTCCCTAGGAGGATCATTGCTGGGGATGAAACCGGAACATTCATCAGAAGCCTCAGTAATACCCAATTCAGATTGCTGATGAATACATCCTGACTTTGGGCACATACCTCCTGTTAATACTAATGGGAATGTCACACATGAATGCTGGAGAATATTGCCCATTATTTTTGGTCCCAGAGCTCTGTGCTGAGAGATTCCCTGAGAAAAATGGCCATTTGCTGTATGTTGCAGACTGCAATTCATTATATACTGTACATGGTGACTGTTATTTACCTTACAGAACTGTAATGTGATAAGGAGTCTATGCAAGCCACTTAATGGCCTGTCTACCTTAAAGAAAATGTGTACCTGATCAGCCTCTGATTTATGCCACTTTCACCTCAGTGCAGCTCTGTTGGCTTCAGTGGTGTTATCCCTGATTTATGCTAGTCTTAGTTGGACTTCATGAGTTTATGTACTTTATATGACTCACGTACTCAATGAAAATGTAGTCTAATAAAATACCTGGCTGCGCATTGTGGCTGCAGGTTCTTTGCAGAACTGTCAACAGGGGTACTACAGAACCATGCTCTGCCCCTCTGCAGTGCCTATATATTTCAAGGGGTTATACCCCATATCTATAGATGTAACTTAATATTCTTATACTTCACTAATGTGCTGCCCTCTTGGCCTGGTGGAGCATCAGAGCTAGGCAGCAGGCACAGTAGGATGAGAATAAGAATCTGACCGTGATAATTTGGGGCTTTTTTTTTTTTTTTTTTACTTGGCAGATCAAGTTCTTTGCCTAGAACCAAAGAACTTCCACAGATCATGTCCCTTCACTCTGAAAACAACTGTTCTTATCTCAACTGTCTTGTTGCATCAGGACTTATCTTCTGGCTTTGGGGTAGGAAAACAGTCTATGATGTTTATATTGCAGTAACAGGAAGGACACATAGTATTAGATGCAGGAGTCCCTGTACCAAAAAAAAAAAGTAAACAGACCAGGAAACTGCTTTCTGGCCTGATGATCCTGTGATCCCATTAATAAGGGCTTCTCTGATCCCCATGGCAGCTTTCATCACCTGGCCTTGTCTGCTTCCCTTAAGGGAAGTAATCTTTCCTCAAACTGTGGGAGCTGGAGCATCAGTCTGAGCTCTGGTGAAGTTGTTGGAGAGAGATCCATTACCACCACCAGATTCAGGGTCAGCTCAGCTTCACTGGTACACCTGCTTGCTGATGGTCAGACTCGACATGTGAGACCACTCTGTAACTGATCCTTGTTTCCTTCCTTTTTTCCTTCCAAACCTTGCCTGCTTTCCTGGTAAGCTCTTGAGCATATTTTAATCTAATGAATAGAAGTGACAGGTACACTCAGGTGTCAGGTGTAAAGTACAGAGGCTGAGTGAAGTTCCCAGGGAAAACAGCAAACCCTCTTTGGCATTTGTCCTGTACTGCAGGGACAGCATGATACATACTTAAGATGAGTCTTGGAGATGCTAGTAATCCTAATGGAGTATCCTAGTATGCATAAGACTGTGGATAGCCTTTGCTCTGAGTGTGATGGCAAACTGAGGTACTTTCATGTTCTGTTGCAGTATTTCACCAACTGCACTGGCTTGTTCCATTTAAAAGAAGAAGAAGAAGAAAAAAAGCTGTTATGTTCTTAAAATGGAAAGTGCATCTTTCTTTGCATGGCAAAACAGCAAGTTGAAGGTTTGTTCTGCCTGTGCTTTGCTGTAATTTATGCTTCTGCTCTCATAAGGGGTCTGCTTGCCCTTGATGCATGTGCGTAAGTCCCATTAACGTTAATAGGAGCTGAATGCAAGCATTAGCTGACGCTGAATTCCCTAAATGCTCTCTTCAGTTCTAAAGCCAAGATCTGGTCCCTGACTCTGCATCTAATCGTCTCCTTGCTGCCCAGAGCTGCTTCACCTCCTCTCTAGCCATGCAGTAGCCAAACCAGGCTATTATCAGGACTGGGGCACTGCAATTCTCCTCCCATTATGTGGGCTGAGGGCTGTGTACAGGGGTGGCTGGCAGGAGGTGGCCAGCTTCCTCGGAAAAGCACTGCCTGCACCAGAACAGGGAAGAGATTCAACAGCAAAGGATGTTTTCTGCTTAGCTGATACTGTAATGAGCTCAAGTCCCTGGGTGGAGAAAAGAGGGGTGACAGGAGGAGATGGGGAGAGGGGAGGGGAACAACTTGTTTCAGGCAACAAATCAGTTGCTAACTCTGATCCAAAGCCATTTGCATAGATGAAGTTGGCCCGGGGTGGGTTGGAAATATAAGGCATTCTGTAGACAGCTGCCCAAGGGAATGCTAATTAGCTGGCAGGCAATTAATAATTAATCAGACTTTTGTTCATTGTGAAGACAGTGTTTTCTTTGGCAGCTTCATAATGTTCTGAGTTTGCCTTGCTTTTCTTTCGCAGGCTGATATCATCGCGCTGGAACTAGGTTTTGCAGCGACAGGCTTCTCCCTCCCTCTGGCATCCAGCTCACCCTGGCCACATGTGCAGCCCAGGCCACGACCTCGGCACTTGGCTGGGCTCTGGCGGCCCATTTAACAGTCAAAGGCTGGAAAGGGAGTTGCTGGTGTGCTATTTTTAACCAGCTGGACAGCTAAGTAATTCAGACACAGACACACACAGACAGTGGTCTGGGCTGTGCCTGAGATTTGCAAGGGGGAAAGAGCATTGTATACCCCTGCTAGGCTTGCTTGACCTTATCAAGCACGGGTTCCCAGGCTCTTTAACACCAAACAAAACAAAAACCAAGCCTCTAGGAGTGAAATCCCTGTTCCACTGATGTCAGTGGGACTCCTGGCTCTGACTGTAATGGAGCCTGGATCACACTTTGCTGCAAGGCGTGAACTGTTCAGCATTTCCTTGCTTTCTAATGCTGCAGAACCCTTTTATTCCATGAGAATAAAGGCTGGTTATGGTGTGAGTAGGAGTCCGGAATGCTGAATGTCAAAACTGCTGAAGAAAATGAGTAATTTCAAGAAAATTTCTTTAGCAATGGAAACCTCCATGTATGGCTGCTCCCTTTGATTTTTGGATTAAGAAGATTGTTGCACAGAAAAAAAACAGTGCATCCCTTCTGTCCAGCGCAATCCTCTCCCCATCTGTCCTGTGGAGTGGTTCACAGCTCATTGAGAAGCCATCCCACTTGTACACGGATGCCTGGAGAGCACACAGCCATGCTCTTCCCACCAAACAGACTTCAGATGGAGTACCAGAGTTAGTGCTTTTGGAGAAAGCACAGGGCTGTGGTTTGGTTCTGAAGGAGGAGAGAAGGGCATTCACAGCAGGAGGTGTTCTGCAGAGCAACAGAGGTGTCAGTGTCTTATTGAAGGGTAAAAAAAATGAATAGTCACCTGCTCTAAAGTTGGGCAATTAGGCATTTTCTAATTTTTGCTCACTAACCATGAGGAAACATTTGCTTCTTTAATTTGTAAAGGAGATGTACATTTTACAATTTTTTTTTTCCTCCAAGGGCACTAAAATGAGAAGATCTATTACCATTGAAAATTGATTTGAACATGAATTTTCCTAGCTGGTCTGCAAATGCCTTTATGATTATTAAACTCAAATTTCATGATAAAGTGTGGAGCACGGTGATACTATCCTTGTCTGAGATGATGGTAAAGCGCTGGAACAATCTGTAATAATTCACCTGCCCAAGTTTTAGATCCAGGAATTGCATGAGTCAAAGGCCTTGAACTTCTATAAACAAGTCCACTCTTGGACTCTTGTCCTCTGAGTCTGCTTACCTTCACCAAGGGGTATTGCTTACTGTTTCCAATGGAGATACAGTTTATAGTTTAGTTTGGGGCAAATTTGATTTGAGGGGGAGGTGAAGTATTACAATTAAGATAAGGTACCACATTGTGTACACAAAGGTGACCCTGTTCACCCCTTGTCCATCAAAGAAAAGGCATGAACTCGGCCTTTTAGACATGAGGGAGTCCACAGAGGAGCTCAACGTTGAAAGACAAATGCACAGCAAGCCAGGTTTCACTGCTGTTAATGGGACTGCTTGTTTCCTTTGATTCCGGTGTGTCAGCTCAGCTGTGTTTTGGGACTGAACAAGATCTTTCCACTTGTTCAATTTCAAGCACATGGTAAATGATTCTGTGCCTGGAGCACCCAAGATTCCTGGGTGGTCTCTGTGCAGACACCAGGGCTGCTTCTGCTGCTGGGATCAGGCATGATGTGGCTCCTCGTTCTGGCATAGTCAGCACCTGCTGTGTTGTTGGGAAGGGAGTTGATGTGACAGGGAGGATGTTACCAGTCCCTTGTGCATTCCAGGTTTGAGGTTCTCCCTGTGTCTCCATGTCCCACATTGTGACATTTGTTAATGGAGGTGTGTGAAGTCTTGTTAAAAGAATGTGGCTTGTGACGATCCTCAGTGGCTTTAATGAATCATTTGTGGCTGGGGTGACTCAGACAGATCAGGCTGGCAGCCAGCAGCTGGTCAGAGGAGGCTTGACAGCACGTATAGATAACGCGTGCTAAGATCACAGCGTTTTTAAAAGGTCAGCTGTAACCCATGCAATGTCTGCATACTTCTGAAAGCCCATTAGTGGAACATGAGTAAAGAAAGCGAATTTGGCATCAGAAGTGTATTTTTCTAGCCAGAAGTGTAGGGAAGAGGGTGGAGAGGCTGGACATCCAAAGCTCATATTTGTAAATGGAACTGGTAGTGCACTTGAAACATGTGACCTTAGGTTTACCAAATCCCACTTCTTTTTCTACACTTTGAGATGTCTGCCTGTCCTTACTTCTGAGCTGTGAGGACATTCTCCTGTGAGGCAAAAGCCCTGTTAGTTTGAGAGGGCATGCTAAACAGGATGCTGTGCCCTGTACACTTCAGAAGTTCAATTTTCAGAGAATACAGAACTGGGATGTCTTATCTGATACTGCTGACAGACACTCCTGAGAGTCTGCACAGCAAAATTCACCTGCTCAGTATGGTGAATTTAAACCACCAGAGCCACACTGGCAAAACTCTCCTGTGCAGAAGCTCATTTTGGACTAAAGTCCTTGAGTAATTATTCTGTAATAAAGTCACTTAAATTTTTGAATAGACTGTCCATGTGGAGAAGTTATACAGGCACAGCTGTAACAGGATAATTATTTTGTTATAGCTATGCCAGTCAATTTCTCAAGGCCTCAGTCACATGGGAAAGTTGAAATGATGTATTTTTTACAGTCTCCAGCAATTCTTTATTTTTTAAAGTCCATTAGTGATTGACTAATGTTGAGTGATAGTGGAAATTCTCCAGGACAGAGACAGCTCTCACATGTCCTCCTGGTTAGCAAAGGAATTTGGATCCACCCTGTTAAAGCTAATATGTAACGAATTGCAGGTGATTGGGGGTTTATAGCTGAACTACCTGGGAATTATGAAGCCACTGTTTACTAAATTCAACTGAAATAGCTGAAACACAGAAAGTTGTAGAGAAGGTCCTTATTATGTGTTAAGAATCTTTGATATTTTTAGAGACTACACACTAAAACAGATGAGGGTACAAAATTCCTTTATTCCCACACAGTATTGGAAGTTTGAAATTTTAGCATAGAACTTTATGATTAAATTTACCAGTTTTTGGGGTTGTCTGAAATCATTTAGTTCCTGAGCAAGTTGTTGCAAGATATATGCGTTATGATTCATTATTAATTGTGTCAGGGACACTGGGGCTGCAAATGGGAGTACAGCACTGCACTAACATTGCTCCTTCCATACTTTCATTTCTCTAATGGGCCACCCATTGCCAACCCCTACCAGTATCACCATGCTTGAAGGAAAGATGGTTTCCTAACTCCATCTGTTCTTGCTGTCATATGAGCCCTACTAGATCATGTGGGGTAAAGCCACCCAGTTTTGATTCCAGTTTATCTCCATGTGCTCACTTCTTTATCTGAATTTGGGTTTTGTACATGTGGCTGGAGGGGAAGGCCCATGTTGCAATGTATGTGCACAAGGATAAAAGAGAAATGGACATCTGTTTCCAGGGCTGCAATGTAAAAGCTTAATCATATTTCAGAATAACTGGACTTATAAACTGATGGAACATTTAAAATGTTATCTAATTCCAAATATCAAGTGTTCAAATTCTGCCTTAAGGGGACATTAGCTGATTGTCAGATCACAATGAGATTCTTATCACTTTATTTTAATAAACAGTTTTCATAAATGTTAACATTTTAATGGATGATTACATTCCTATTTAGCTAGCAGATGCATTCATTTTGATTGATGTTATTTCCATGAGTACCAAAGGAATTAAATAATGATTTGTCACTTATGGTAAAGAGCTGCTCAGATATCTTTTAAATAAACAACTTTATTTGTGTGTTTGATTGGATGGGATGCAGAACCGCAGTGTGCCGTGGTGCAGCAGCAAGAAGCCACTACTGGGGGTAGCTGTGGGTGGGGTGTGGGACCACACCAAGCTTCGCCACCTCGCTGTAGCCCATACAGCTGGCAGGCAGCTTGCCAACAGAGAGGACAGGCCATACACACAACGCCTCAAGCATTCAAGGGGAACCTCTGCTCCACTCCTCAGTGGCTTTCCCTCCATCCTTCCTCCTGGCCCTGGGTCACAGCGGAGGAGCCAGCCAAGGTGGGAGGGAGACAGAATGAACTAACGTGGGCCCTGGGAGCATCCTGCCCGGCACTGGTGACCCCGGCGAGCGAGGGGCGTCGGGGCCCGGCTCTGGGGGGCAGGGAGGGGTGCTGCTGGCTGCCACGCACGGCGATACCGGGCCGCGCAGTGCGGAGCTCTGTCCCCCTCTTGTGGCCAGCCGACCGGGGACGGCGGGCTGAGGAGCTGCTGCGGCCGGCGGGCAGGCCGGAGGGTGCTGCAGGGTGCAAGCAAGGCTGGCTGGCCAGGACACCGGCAAGGGCCGCCGCTGCCGCCCCCCTGCCCTCTGCTCCAGGGGCCTAGGTGCGGGGGGCTGGGAGTGCTCCCTACCCGCACCTGGCTGCGCAACACGCCCCCGGCCTCCGCAATTAACCCCGACCAAGCTGCCTTCCCGCGGCCCATTAGCGCCGGCTGACGAGCTAATCAAGGGCACTTGGGCAGGCAGGGGCATGCCCGAGCTGGGCCGAGTCCGCAGCTCCGCTCGGAGGTTGCCTCGCTGGCAGGCACAGATACACCCAGCAAAATCAGATTTAGGGTCTTCCTCCATGGCTCCCTGTCCTGGGTTGTTGAGTTGTCGTCCAGAGAAGCTTCGCTGGGGCTGAAGATGCTCAGAGGGTTGCGGAGAGGTGCATGGGGACAACGTGGGTCTGGCTGCTTCATGAGGGGTGAGTCCTGGGGTGGCTGTTGTGCCAGGGATGGTGCTTTCGGGGCTCCTGGGACGGTGCGAGTCTTTGCTACGCTATCGTTAAGCTGGGAGGATTTGTGTAGAACTGTCTTGGAGAGGACCTTTGGGGTTTTTTTTCAAGGGTCAGTTCTTGATGGCTGACTTTTGGATGCTCACTTAGGAGAGCCTCTTAGAGTTTTATCCTTTTGTAATTCTTGCTAATTGAGATTCTTCAAGCTACCAAAGGTTTGCTGCAGGTAGCTTGTAGACTTTTTGGACCTTGGTTGCTCCGGTCTGTCCACAGAGTGAGAGAGGCTGTGGCTTTAAGAGGTACAATTACGCAAGTGTGGGTTTTGCCTGCTTTCTAGCAGTAGTTAGGAGGTTTGATGGTTATCTGATCCAGCGTGACAGATGGATGAAATGTTTTTGTCTATGACTAAACCTATAGAGCTTGCATAAATAACTTCACGGTGAATGTTCTGATTTCGTTGTGTGTTTACATGTAAGTGTATGTATCTCTTTTTTTTTTTTTTTTTTAAGCAAAAATATCTTCCTGAGGATTTGAAAACCCTTTCACTTTTGCATCTGTTCCCTGACTTCTCTGTAGTGACTGTCGCTAATGTAGCTGTGAATTTAGCCTGTGGTCCGTGAGTTGTCTGAGACTTTCTGGGAGGCAGCTCCAAAGACCAAACTGTTTCCAGCCTGTTGTCTGCAGAGGTCCAGGTGCCAGCTTGCTGTCCCAGCCGGGGGGCTGGCTCACAGTGGGAGGATGACTCACGGCGGCATGTTCCTCTCCCTGGCTGGCGGAGTCTGATGTTTGGTTTCCAGTTCTCTGGTACAAATAGCTCGTGTTTACTAATGGAGGTTGCTTAAGGCAAGTGCATTCAGATAGTGCTTAACTGCCCGAAACTGAAGATAGAGCTTTGTATACGCTGCGAGTCCCCGGGGCTATTTGATAAGCACTAGTTACATCCTCCTCCTTAGCCGCCCCGTCTGGGCAGTAGCCGGTTGCTTCCTGTAGGTTTCACTTTCCTTAACTGTGGACCTCCGAATCTTGTGCTCTTAAGCGTTTGACTCCTGTCATGTATTTCTCTGCAGTTATACTTGCGTTATGTCTCTTCTTGAGAATACACTGTGGCATTTCTTCTGCTTGGTGAACTTAGGCACTGCAGGTGGCTGTTGGATGTGAAGCTATGTGCTTCTGAGGATTGGCGTGTATTTAACAGGAGACCAATGGGAAATTTCCTGTATCATCAGAACAGACCTGGGCTGTTGTCTACTTTAATGAGCAACAGTATCTGCTGAGATCCCTGCTGAAATCAACCTGCTTTAAAGCATGTTTTAACTTCCACGAAGTGTTCCTGGGATAAACTCTTATTCTGAGATTGCTGCAGATCTCCATAATAATCGTAGCAGTTCTTAACCTACTGGAGATCCGAGGTAATGCTGTCAGGCTACAACTGTTGTATGGCAACTGCATTTCGGGACAGGGATGAGTGTCATAGGGATTTAAATGTCCTTATTAAGAGGCTCCCAGGCTGGCTTCTGGGAGCAGTTGCTACCATTGCCTTCTTTTGTAAGCAACCACCTAAGCTCCTTGGTGCTCAAGTTGCATCTGACTTTGAGCTAATTTATAAAGACTAGTTGAAATATGACAAGATAAATTCTGACCCTTTATAAAATAGCTTGCCTTTGAAAACAATTTCTATACAAACAGTTTTTACACATTCTTGTCATGTTGATGTCTTAGGGCATCGTTGAAGAGCTTTACAAGAGTTACTAACAAGTCTTGACTGCCCATTTTAAATGTCTGCACTTAGACATGAGGAAAGATGGATTTTAGCAGCTAATTGGGCTGTCACTGTGGTGTTTGTGTTGTGGTTTGTGTGTTTGGGTTATGTGTGTTTCCCCACGTGAACGGCTGTTTCCAAAATCCCCCAGTGATACTGGATGAGGGAGACAAACTGTTCTAGATAGGTTTCATGTTGGCCACCCATGACTTCCAGCAGACTTGGGTACTTCATGGGATTTCCTGGATGGTGGACAAAGTAAACTTTATATCCAAGACAGTGAAAATAAATTGAAAACCGTACTCCAACCTTTTAAAGGAAATCAAGCACTAAAGCAAACAAACAAAACAACAAACCCAACGTCACAGGTCCCATAGTTATAAACAGCACGGTGAAGATAAAAACATGATAATGCGATCTACTTGGGACAAGAACAGGGTGGAAAATTTACCTGTGCTTTTCTGGTGTACCTTTGAGACTTGAGGTGTCATTTTGATCTCAGACTTTCTCTCTGTAAATCAAACATTATTAAATAAATACTGGCCTATATTTCTGCAATGGAAAACTAGTGACATTGTGGGCTCTCCATTATGTCCACGTGGCAGATCTGTTTATGCCTTGGAGCTATTTCTGATTGAAGTTTTTTATAAAAGCCAGCTCCAGAACTTGAAACTATTTCTCTCACACTCAAAGGGGATTAGCTTATGCATGGTGCTGCAGTGCTTCAGTGAGGAAGAGCAGTGGTGTCGTGTTGTTGGCAGAGTTAGCCTTAGACTGGAAGAACCCCCTAAGCAAGGATATTAGTGGTTCCTAGCTCTGCCATAAGATTTCATGGGCTCTCTTGAGTGATGATTTGTCTGAAGAGAAGGTCCAAAAAGGGTTTATACAGCATGGAGACACAGTCCCAGTCCTCAAGACCTCTGCTTAGCTTCTCTCTGGTTCTTGAGATGCTGACATGAAGTGGCCTGGGGCTGGAAAACTTCCTGGAAGTGTGTACAAACTTTCGCCCTATGAACTGTCTGCTCTCACCATACTGAGCTGCAGCCTAAGGAACCTAAAAAAAAACATCCTTGTACAAAGATGTACCCAGATCGAGCAGTAATTGAAAGAAAGGTGGCATGAAAAGTGACGGATCAAAGCAGTCAGACTGTCCTGGGAACTGAATTTTGCACAGATGAGAGAAAACAGGAGAAGTTACTGTCCTGCACTGTAGGACTTGTCAACCAAAGGAGGCATCTCAGAAGCTGGCCCCTAAGCCAGGGTCCCCTTTGCCCTGTCAGGTCTAGGGTACTGGGGCTCTTTGCCCGCTGAATGAGGTTGCAGGGTTTAGTGCCTTTGATTCTGTTTATCTCCATCACCTCCTTTATGTTCCTGCTGGGATCCAGTGTGACCCATTAACTCAACCCAGAATACATGAACTGTGTGTCACAGGGTGTAGCGGAGTGAACCACTGCTGGTGCCAAAAATAAAATGAGAAGCAACATATACCCAAAGATGAACCTGTTTTGGAAAACAGCTGTGTACTTGTAGAGGATATTTGTAAGGCCAGCCAAGAGAAAGTAGAATCAGATGTTTGGAGGGATAGCAGTTTTTCAGGTACTAATTCTACTTAAGTACAAACCTTAAAACATACATGAGAGATTTTTACAGAAAAGGTCAGTGTGAAGCCTGCTCTCTTTGAAGCAGACTGGTCCAGCTGACTCATGCCAGGTCCCTTCCACCTCCCATTATCTGAGTGACTTTAGCTCTACAGTTTCTTGGATGTTCTTGACGTATTTCATGCTGGGAACTCTTCAACGCCTGGTAGCCAGAGGTTAACTCAGATGAGAGCTGGCTTCTACTGAAATGTGCCTACTTTCTCAAGACTAGGTTTGTGCTTTTAACAGATGTCTAATTCTCTTTTCCCTCTAGGCCAGGGAGGTTAATTGGAGGAAAGTGACTGTACATCGGGCCCAAGAGCCTCCTACAGAGATGCTTGGCACAAATAAATCAGCCTATTTTTGATGAATAACAAGGCCCCAAAGGCTCTAGTTCTTGCTGCCTGCACAAATTGCAGGTATAAATTTCACAGCTGATCACAGGGACTCCAGAATTCAATTAACTCTCTGCTCATTTAAAAAAAAAATAAATGCTGCCTGCCTATTTAATTATGAGTGTCACTGATACTACACATGCTGTTCAGGAAAACTCCAATTAATAAAGCATTGCATCATTAATGTGAGTGGCAGCATGAAGTCTCTGACTCTCTCAGGAGTTTGTCTTGACCCTTTGCAATGACAGGCTTGGGAAATGTTGGAAAGGGGCATCCTTTTTTTCAGACTTGGGTGATGCTGTGTGAGCTCCAAGATTGTCTTCATGCCTTATAGGCTGTTCTAGTTGCTCTGGTTTGGGTGGAGGTTGGGATGTAATATGGTGTTGGTAACTGACAGTTTAGACCTTCTGATACTTGGGTAACCTTCCAGGGTCTCTGACTGTGGGGATGGGGGCTGTATAGAGACACACAGGGCAAAAGATTAACCTGTGTAAGGGATGGTGAGAAGATAACAGCAATATTCTTGTGCTGCCTTTACCACATTAAAGTGCCTTTCACTGCCAGGAAGGGTGTTAACCAAAGCTGTACAAATAACCACATCTCTGCAGAATGTTTCATATTTGAGTGTTCTTGATTTTAAATTTAGTTGGTTCAGTTTCAAAGATCTGTCAATAAACAGACATGTTTAATTTTTAAGGTGTCTTCCTGTTTAAGCCCAAATAGATCTGACCTGCTCATTTTGCACCTCTGGTTGTGCCCATCTTATCTCTGACTTCACACCTTGCAGGTTGTGTTATTGGAAGTGATCTCTTGCCACAACAGAGCCAAATGGCTCTTAGCACAGCGTGTATGTCAGAGTAGTAAGACATTTGGCCTTTCTTCTCAAATTGTCTCCCTCCTTACTTAGTCACTGTGTAACCCACCAAGGTCATAGTCTAGATTTTTCTTTACTCTTTCTTCAGGCCGTGTCTAATTTTGTACCTCATCTTTCTGTATGACACTGGATTCCTTACTGCCTTCCACACTGCTACTCTTATTTTTTCCTTCTGTGAGCAGCTCTGTTCTTGACTACAGCAATCTTCTTTCCAGTAGTGGCAAAAACAGTCTTGCTGCTCTAGCCAGAGGCAGGTGTCGCCCCAGATTTTATGTCATGGCTGCATTGCTGCTCCAGCTCCTTCTGTCTCCCTGGAATTTCCACACTACTCACCAGTGCCTTCAGCAAATCTATGTCCTGATGTTATCATAAAAAGTTGGTAGTCCCTTTTTCCAATCCTCCAACATAAACTGCTTGCCTGCTCATCCCCTTTCCAAGGGCTGCTGTTCCTGGTGGTTCTGCTGAGTGGCAGCTTTCACTGCAGTTTGCCACATTCAAATTGAACGTGTTAATGGATTGCTTTCAAGCACAGGATTTTCATCCAGTCAGATGCCTATAGGACCACCTCTTTTGTCCACAGTATTACCTTAAAACCGAAGTCAGAAGAGAGGATTTCCTGCTCTCCTGTGTGCCTCTGCATTTCTGGTCTCTCTTGCAGCTACTTGAGTGCTAGAACAGAGAGTGGGTGTTTTGTTCCTGTTTATTTTTGCTTAGTGAATGGCTGCATAAGCCTTAGAGCTGCTCTAAGGGATGCAGTGAGGCCAGCAGCTCTGACATTAGTTAGAGTTCAGATTTAAACCTATTCTTGAGCTGATGCAATCTGCAAATAAGTGGCTGGTATCCTAGGACTACTTCTTTCATGCTGCACACTTTGATTTCTTGCTTACTTTGTTCCCCTGTTGGCTCATCTTTGACTGAAATAACCTGTGTCCTGAGCCTGGAGCTACCTGTCTGTCTTGTAGTCTGTAGTCAGTCACAGCCTGAGGCTTAACAGGACTCTTATCTATGACATGGGGCCTCGGGGTAGTGCTAAAACTCAGCTGCTGGATTGAAATGTTGGTGCTTGCCCTGTATTCCCTGGGCAGTGCAAGCCTGTTGTCAGTAGGGCTGTTGCTTGGTGGCGAGTAAATTCTCCTGGGACATAGGTGACAAAACTCTGTTAAGCAACTGTGACCCATTTCAGTCTGTAAAGGATGGTTGTTGCTGCTACTGCCCTCAGATGGTGGCTTCAAGTTCTCCTGCTCCAGCTCTGCAAGTGCTGAAGATCACGGATTCCTACCTCACTTTCTCAGCCAGGACTTGGTGGCTGTAGCAGAGTGCTCATCTTGGAGAATTTGGCTAAGACTTGCTGGAGACAAAGGGGCAGAATGCTGCTTATCGAAAGGCTGACGAGAGGTTCTTGTTTTATCCTGTTGTGGGTCTTTACAGAACTCCCTTTTTTTCCAACTATTTGCTTTCATCTGTGAAATAAGGACAGCACTGTCAGCCACAGGAAGGTGAGAACCTTAATTTAATGTGAATAGTGAGCATAGTGTGTCCAGTGGTTGCCAGTGACTTAGAAAAATTGTGTCCAAGTCCTTGTTTTGACAGAAGTGACACAAGTAGGCTGCCCTATGGGAGTGTGACGGGCTGCTTCTGGTTTTGCCAGTTCTAGTACCTGTCCAAACTCTTCTGCAAAGTTTTGGTTGTTATAAAGTGACACTGCAATGGAAGAAAAAAAAAAAGTGGTCAGACTTCCAGAGCAGCTGCAACTGGGTGTGTAAGTTGTTGCCATTACTTGTCTTAGATGACTACATGGCAAAAGCATTGACCTTCCTGCTGTCTGTCATCTGGCTAACTGTCCCTAAATGAGGGACAAGTAAAGGTTGTGAGCTGCTTTAATCTGTGTCCCTGGAAGAGCAGCGAGCTAATGGAGCCATGGTGCTTATGTAGCCTTCCCATGCATCTGTCTTTCTGAAAGCATCACCCACCTGCAGTGGATTCCTTGTAATACTGGAGGAAATGCAAATGTGAAAGTGCAGTGCAATGACATGCAGATAATGGGAGCTCACTGAGCAAGGCTGAAACCCTCTGAGAACTCCAGCTGTCCTGGCTTTGAAGTTGGACTCTTTCACACCAGACTTATAAAGGTGTCAACTTCATCCTGACAGTGGATTTCTTACACTTAAAAGGCTGCTCCTGGCTTCTTCCCACTCCCCTCCCTTCATCCTTCTCTGAAACAGTCAAGCCCCACCATGGCTGAAGATGGGTGAAGGTGACACCCCCACTGACCTCACACTTCAGGAGTGAGGTGCTGAAGGGAGGAAGATGCAGGGGTCGTGGCACTGCCTCTTAGCTGTGTCTTGCCTGGCTAAGTAGTGCTGGTCCAACCTCTGGTGGCAAATGCAGCCAGAGATGAGATGCTACCAATTGGCTTGGATGCTATGTCCTCCAGCCCCTTCTGGATAAACCTGCTTTGTTTTCTGCATCTGTCGGCCTCAGGGCAGCTTGTTCACCTTGCAAGGTGCAGCTCTTTTTTTCAGTGTAGCCCACAGGCAAAAGGCAAGAATGTTTTATTTGTCTGAGAAAGGGGAAAACCAAAACAATAAACCTGTGTAATAAGTCCTGGCCTGAACTTGGGAGCCAACTTTTGTCACTCATCCCTTTTTAGATATTAGTGAGCTGCTGGTGCAGGGACACCCAGCTCCCAGGCTACTTTCTCAGTGTCGTTGAGATGGGTATTTCACATTAGTGTATTCTCTTCACCTTTTCATGTCCCTTGAGGATTTCTAAAACCCTTCCAGTGAGGGCAGGAAGCCCTCCAGGTGCTTCACATCCATGAAACTGCTGTGTACTCATCTTGTCCAAGATGATTTGCAGCCTCCTGTTACGAAACCTCTCTTGGGGGAGCACATGGCTGAGCAGGGAAGGGAGACCTGCAGCATCCTGGGATTTGTGCTGCTGTGGAAATATGCTCTCAGCACTGGAGAGAGTACTTAGCCCTGGCTTTAAGGGAACAACAGTAACACATGCTAGACCAAGATCAGCTTGTACCCTTTAACAGGCTGGGAGAAAGAGGCACGTGCTCCACACTCATAGATTTTTATTTTATTTTTTTTCCTTTGGTTTGATGCCATTTACCCATTCCAGGGATAATCTAAATAATGTCAGCCCTGAGCACTATTGACCAAGTTCCACCAGGGCAACTCTTAGGCAACTGCATGTATGAATATAGCTGATAAGCACTACATTATAACAAGCTAGACTTGAGCTAGCACCAGAGCACTGGGATTCTGGTTTGGTTTGGCATCAAATTCAGAGGCTGAACTGCATCTGGAGCATGGGAATCCAGAGCATGTGAGTGCTATCTTTTCTGGGAGGCTCATGAAACTTCTGTTCCTGTGCTGAGATTGAACTTTGGGATAGCTGCTTTTATTTTCAGCATCATGTTCCTACCCTAACTTGAAATCAGAAAGGTGAGATGGTCAGAAATAAACAAGTGATTGAGTATGTGATTGAAGCCTGACCTCTGTTCCCTCAATATCTTCACACTCAGGCTGTGCCTTTATTTCTTCTTTTACACATCTGCTTATTCTAATCAGGATCAACCTTCAGTTGAAACAAAACTGACTTGAATACTCGCCCCAAACCATGAAGATTTGAGGGCTGAGTTTTGATGAAGTGTGGTGCAGTGCTATTTAAAGTTCCAGCAGATCTGTGGTATCTGGCTGCAGCTGGGATCAATTGCAAAGGTGCCAAAATAAAGCAGAAGTGGCTGGTTTTAGGCTTTCCCAAGCCTTACAAAGGAAATAAGAAAGCAAAAGGGCCTGTTGTTAGCTGGAGTGTTTTCTTACCTCATGTCATAACAATCTGCCTTGAAGGAATTCAGTGGTGGACCTCAGTGCAGAGCATCTTTTTCCTTCCGGCCCTTTTGGGAAGCTCTGTGAGGATAATCAGTGGGCTTTATTTGAAATATTAACCTCTGTGGTGGAGGCAGTGGGGCCCCTTAGATAAATTGTTGAGGAGGGCACACATTAAGATTTTGTTTGTTTGTGTTGGTTTTGGTTGTGTGTGATGTTTGTTGTGTGTTGGGGTTTTTTTTGTTTTGTTTTGTTTTTTCCCCCTTCCTCTCTCTGGAAAGACACTAAAATAGTCACTGAGTTGTACTGCTTTGAAAGAGGTGTCACCTGTTGTGACTTCCAAGGAAGGTTCCAGCTCATAGAGAAGTTCCTCTGGAGAAATCTAAATAATAGCTATTTGCAACTGAGAAACTTGCATCACTGATCGACTAGGTTATTTGCAAATGAAATGCCACAAGAACCTTCAAAGATAAGCAGCATTTCTCTGAGTTAAATTATAACACTATTCCTTGATGGATATGAAGCTGACTTTTTTTGTTGTTGTTGTTGTTGTGGTTTGGATTTCATCCAGTGCTTACAGTTTAAAAGAACTTAAAGCTTTTTCACTCACTTTTTACTGGGCCCTAAACAATCTTATTTATTTTTCCCTTACTGGCTGTACCTTGACTAGTGTTATCTGAGGAGTGCTGTGTTGGGAAGATGGGTTTGTGTGCAAATTGTCCTTGATAGGCTAAATCATTGAAATCCATCATAGATCTCTCTATTATGCCTGTTTATAGAGCTTGCTAAACAGTCCCTAAAGACTGCAAATAAATAAACTGTGTCAGGGCCTTATCTTGAACAAACTCAACTTTTCTCCTCTGCAGAAATTGTATGCTGTGCTGTCAGCTTTGCAGGGGCTGACAGAAACCAGAATCCCAAATTACTGTGGCTTGTGGCTACTTGAAGCATTTCCCTATCAGCTGAAGCTGAATTTCCTTGTATTCTAATTAGAAGTCTTAGCTGGCTGAACGATGGTTTCAGTGGAAGCATTGGCAGTGTCCCTAAATAAGCAGCTTTTATATCCTGCTGTTTTCCCCTATAGAATTTTGTTGTGCTAACATATAGGGGATATAGAAATTGTCTTGTCCCAGCTGCAGAGGTAGGAAGCTGGGTTTATGCTGAAGACATACCTGCTGGGGTTTGGGACTCATGAGCTAGCACAGTCTTCTTCCTTACAGAGGTTGGAGCGAGCTAGCATCCTATGTTAGAAATTACCATTGATATTGTACGCTGATTTAGAAACATCTTGTGATAGTGAGCACAGACAAAGCTGGCATCCTCTGTATTTTTTCCTCCGACTTTTCTCCTCTACACTTCTGTTTTTCTGTTCAAAGAGCAGTGTGAATTTTGCTATGCTCAGTATTAAGCAGCCAGGTTTTCCAAACTCTTTGGTCCAGGTCCAGGAGGTTGATCTTTCTTAGTCTCAGCTTGTATTGTTTTGAATGATTAAATGCTCTGGCTAACGAATTCTGATCCAAGCTAGGTGCTCTGGTTCTCAAAGTCATTGATCCCTGCAGTATCTTGGTTTGGTGTTCATACATACTTACTTTTTTTTTCTTACCATACAGTATTTCCTCACAGACAGGGGGTAATTGTGGAGCTTTTAAAGGTTTGTTAACTCCTGTAAAACTTTCAAAACCAATATATTGAATAAAATTGTATGTGCTGCTTAGCTGAAGCATGGCTGTTCATCTGCGTATCCGAAGATGTGTGTGTGAAGGAATATCTGAATGCACACTGTAGCTCACTCAACAGCAAGTCAAGGTGAAAACACCAGTCTCCTGGGAATGACAATTATTTCCACCAGATACTCACTTACGTATCTGGCTGAATTACACAGTATCTGTCCCAGTCATGCTGGTGGTGTTGCAAACATATTCTTGAAAGGTGGACTTGGCACTGCTTATTACCACCTCACCGCAATGGCTTTGTGTGCTCTGCCTCTTGGCACCGAGTTTCTGCTACTAGAAATAGGATGCAATAATGCTACAGAGCATATCTTTTATGACCTAGTAAATTTAGGAGATGGAATGGTCTTTAAATGGTTGGTTGAACTCATCTGAAATAGTTAAGAAATTCTGCTTGGATCCAGAGCAGGGTAAATAGTGTAGGTGTCCCCTTTTCTCCTTCATTCACATGTATTTCAGAGGGGAAAACAATTAAATTTTTTTTTCAGACTAAACAAAACTCTTTGACCTCTTAATATGGCCTCTCTTCCCTCCTTAAAAAAAAAAAAAAAGGCAGGCAATTTGGCTATGCAATAATTCACAAAAACTTTTGGCCCTGCCAAAATTACATTCTCTACCCCTGCTCCCCAAATTCACTCTGCTTCATTTAGTAGAGTTTGTTGGCAAGAATAACCAGACTTCATGCTGTGGAGAATATTTGTTTTTTAATAGAAATGGAGCAGAAGTGGAATTGTGCTGGTTGTGTATATTTTGCCTTCTCAAGATTAGCCCCAAGCAATTATCTGACTATGGCCTGTGCCAGAAAAACACAACAGAACAATTTTAGCAGCGCCAACGAAAACTCCAGAATGTGTTGCACTCAAGAGTGTAATTTTAGATTCTATTTTCAAGTAGTATTTCTGTGACATCATTGACTTTAGGAAAAATAATACCTTAGGGTTTGCTTTACACACAGGATGGAGCTTTATGATTTGGCAGCTTTCTGTAGGCAGAAAGACAAATGTTCATCACTTAGAAACCTCTGTATGACAACAGGCTTTGTTTCCTATCAGAAGTTAAAAGTAATAAGCAAAACTGATGTGGAAAGGGAGTTCATAGGCACTCATCTGCTGCCCTGAGGGCAGGGATGCTCATTTCACCTCCAGGAGAAGCTGAGCTCTGTGAAGATTTGCTCTGGGAGCAAGAGCACTTCTGGCTAAATCCTGTGCGCGGAGTTGCCCTGGGCAAGATCGGAGAAATACAGTTGTTTCTTCTTGTGCTGCCTGTGGTCTATGTTAATGACACAAACGTACTAGGATCTGGTGGTAGGATGGGAAGTCTCTGCTGGTCCCCTGAGCAGGCTCCAGCTGCCTCCTGAAGCTCCATCATTTGAATGCAGCCTGTCTGGTATGTGCTTGAGGGATTTGGATGTAGTGGTGACACTCCCCATGTGCCGCACCCAGAGCTCTACTGTCAGGAAATGTTTCAAATTTCTTTACTGCTTTTTTTTCAGGAGTTGTCTGTTGATTGTAGGACTACCACATGAAGCTGTTTAGTCCTTTTTTCCGAGCCTGACTGGGGCCATGTGCACTTGAGCAATACTTTGCAGACCTCCAAAGCTGAGGTGCCATGGTCTCTCCTGTTCAAAAGCTTTTTCTTTCTGGTAAAAAGAATTTTCTTCACTCTAATCCACGTTTTCCTTTCTGTAATTGTAAACACATCACTTCTCTGTTCTGCACATGCACTGCAGATAAGATAAGGACTTTCCAGCCTGCAGTAGGCTATTATGCATTTGACCATTACTGGGCTTTTCCCTTCTTCCCTTACCCATTCTGGTCCTTCCCTTGGACTGAATAGCCTGGGTGCTTTTTTGTTTCCTTTTCCTCTTTCCACCCTTTTTTGTAGGTAGACGTTTTGGAAAGCTCTTGTAGTATCTGCACAAGATGCTTTTGGGCGAATACAAAGTGAATGAAGAGAGTTAATGTCTGTATAAGCCTTTCTCATTCTGGAAGGCTCTGTAAGCTCTGTGGGTGTCTTCGGGTATGTGAAATAACCTTTTTTTTCCCCCTTCAGTAAAGGATTTCTTATGAAAAAAAAGTGTTCTCTGGCTCCAGGGCAAACCATGCTGCAAGCCCTGCTTTGCTCTGTGCCCCTTGGCTTATGTGAGTGGAAAAAGGGTTACATTAACTATGATGAATCAGTTGTGGCTTGGAGAAGTGATGACACCAGCTCTGTCAGCAGCTGGTTGATTCAGTGTACTCTTAGGAATTCAACATGTTTGTCAAATTGGTCAGATTACACACACATTTCTTTCACAATCAGCTCCTGTGACTTCGGTGGAGTTGCTTCCAGGGTGTATTGGTGCATCTGGCACAGTGTGGCTTTTCTGTTGCTCGACCACAATCCTGTTTGGCAAGTTTGGGCACAGCAACTATGATCTGAATGAGTAGGTTCATTGTTTGCTGGAGTGGCCAGATGTAGGCATCAGGTTGCCTCTGGGTTGTGTGAACTAATAGCTCTGTTCCAGAAAAACATGTGAAACTCATGCTGATTTCTGTGAAAGTGAATAATTTGCTATGAGCATGAACCTTGTTGGGGGGGCCCTGCATCATCTCCTGAGTGTCTGCAATGTCAAAAAATCTTGGGCACTTATAATATAAATAACTTATCCTCATAGTCTCTTCAGCTTCTAGACTCCCTTGGGGAACTTTGCATTCTTCTGTAAATATGAGCTTTGTGGGAGAAGTCTGGTGCTACACGAGCATGTGAGAATTTTCTTCCCAGTTGGCATGAAAAGACTATAAATCTGTAGAGACACAAGCCCTTCCCCCTACCCCTTCTTATAAAATTAATGGGTGTTCAGTTAAGCCAAAACAAAGAAGTGGTTTCCCTCTGGCAAAGTTGTCTTTTTTTTTTCTTTTTTCTTTTTTCTTTTTTTTTTTTTTTTTTTATAAAAAGGACATTTTAACATAACAGCTATAAAA
>JANIJG010000845.1:0-16471 GCA_024611175.1 Megaceryle torquata | reverse complement strand
TTAGTGATTGTCTGTTGCAGTACACAGACTCCCAGCCCCCCGTCCCCGCGCAGCGTCTGGCACGAGGAGGCGGGGCGGGGGGGGGGGGGGGGGGGGGGGGGGGGGGGTGGGGGGGGGGGGAAGGCAAAGTCTCTTGGGCAGCTCTAAACCTGTTGGAGAGCTCTTCTCTGACCCTTTCAAAATGTAGGGGAATATGTAAGGCACTCTGGATGATGTATAATAAAGCAGTGGATGGCCTCGCTAAATGAAGCAGCTTGTTGGTGCCCAGGGTGCTAATTTTTAAAGCTACATTGTTAAAGTTCCTATTTCAGCCACCATGGGTTTTGTACTAATTCCTTACAGCTCACTTTAAAACCCAGGGCAAAGCTGCATCAGAAGGAACTTCTGCTGCTAGAGGAAAAAAACCTAATGGTATTTAGAGTTCATAGTTTTGGGTCTACAGGTGGTCCTGTCTGTTCTGGTCTGTCTTGTAACAAAGAATGACTTTTCCCAGCCCTTGCAGAAGACCGGTGTCCATCCTGTAGTCAGACTGCCAGTAAGCCCATGAATTCTAGCTTTACCTAGTTGAGTCTTTGTGTTCCTGTCTCCTGAGCAAATCTCCAGGGTCAGTATTTTGTAAGGTTTATCCAGTGCTTCAGCTGGGATCAGGAAATTTCTACAGGCTGAAGGTCAGCATGCTGGAACAGCCCTGGATGAGATCAGGAAAAAAAAAGGAACTTCTAGGAGATGGTTGCAGTGTTTCATCTGCAAACCACACTGCTGTAAAAGAAGAGGCAAAGCAAAGTGTTGGGAGAGAGGTTGCAGGCTTCCAAAGTTGTTTGATCATCTTCCTCTCCCTCTATTTCTGCTTTTATGCAGAAGCAACGTTATGTTTTGTTCTTGACTTGCTGCTGTGCTGTAGGGAACACTTAAGTGAGTTGAGGTCCGAATACTTTTAATTTTTACCTACAACTCTAAGAAAGCAGAATAGTTATCTGAAAGCTTACCATTTCCATTTTATTAGATATTCAGAGGTGTCTGAGAAGTAAAGGGAAACTTTAGTTTTGTGTTAGAAAGGTAGGTAGGGTGGAGGATTGATCCTGTGCCAGCAAAAGAGCACCTGGGTTACTGGGGACATCATTTTAAACATGTAAAATAGTGAAAACCCTCCCTATGTGAAATATAGATTGCTTCTTAAATCATTACGAAACTCTATTAAAGATGTAACAGGAGGGCTGGATGAGCATCGGGTTTCTGGGTTGTGTGGAAGAACAAATCTCAGCCTGGTTTGAACTGAAGGGGGTTAATGCTGCTTTTCAGCAAAGCTTGCAGTCTGGAGAGCTGCTTTTTTCACTTAGCCCTGAGGTGCTAATCCTTAGCTGTAAGTTAAGTGCCATGTTAGGGTCATGTGTAAGCTTGGACAGAAATTCAGCTGGAAATTTGAACTGGTGACCCATGGCTCTCCAGCACTGGGGTGAACACTGTGTGCTGGCTGGTTGGGCTCTGCCTGCTCGGCTTTGTTCCAGGAGGCTCCTCGCAGTCTCGGGGAGGAGGCAGTGGCTGGCTGTGCAGCCAGACATGTTTGTAGATCATTCCCAGAGCTCAGTGTTTGCAGGCTAAATTCCATTTCATAACATGGGCAACTCAAATGTCTCTAGGATTTCCAGTGTTGGGTGGTTGCCTGCAGTGAAGCTGTGCTGCAGATTAAGCCACTCACTTTGCCCGTAAGTTGCTCCCTGCCCAGACCGGCATGTCTCAGTACAGTGCATGCAGTGGCACAGAGCACTGGGGAAATGGCTCATGTCTCTGGCTGGTGGCCCTGCAAGGTAGGGTGAGGTAACTGCTGTGAGGTCTCGTTGTCTGAGGCATGCCAACATGCTTATGGGGCACCTGGGCTGGGGACAGTGGAACACTCCACTCCCTCTACTTGCAGATGTGGTGGCTGGCAGTGGTTGTCCTGTCTATCACCTCTGGATGGGCCATCTCATGTCACCTTGTGAACATATGTCGAGAGAGTGTTCCGTGAGATTCTGTAACTGGTGGGGTATTTGCCCATCCAGTCAGGTAAAATCCCCCAGTGGATATGATGATATATACGGACCTGTGGTTACATATCCGACACACGGCATTCGCTGATCAGGCAGCTTAACTGATAGTGTTTCTTGCCTTGTTCAACATTTGCATCAGGCAGGTATTTATGTACCTCCTTAACCTGCACAAGCACTTCTGTTGACTAGAATAGAACTATTTGGTTTTAGTTATCTGGATCAGGGCCTGAACATCCACTGCCAGAAAGCAGCTTCAGGATTTTGCTGATAGCTCTCGCAAAGAAAATGGTGAAGAAAACTAACTCTACCCCAGCCAAAACCATCACAAGGCTCTAAATGATGACAGCAGGTGAAGTGGAACTTCCTTTCAGATACCCATGGTTCAGACACTGGGAGTTGAAATGGGTAGAGTACACGTGTGCTGAAGGTTTAAAGCAGTAATGTTAAAACAAAAATCCTCGAAGCAGATTTTCCTTTGACGTGGATGAAGAACCATGAATTGTAAAGGCTGCTCCTTCTTCCTCCATCCTGGTGTTAGGTGAAGGGTTTACCCTTTATCTCCCTTGTTATTTGCTTCTGTATTTTATGGAGACTGTTTACTGTGCACTACAGGCTCCTCCATAGCTGTGTTCCCATGCCAACCATCCTGCAATATGGTGTACATGCTTAGTGAAACAAAGCAGCTTTAATCCTCAACCTTTGGATGTCTCCTGCCCATCAGGGCCAAGCCTCCAAAGAGGAACCCTGCTGCTTACAAAGTAGAGCTCCAGGTTCTAGTTAATTGGGCCCAGTCATTAAGGGAAATTCAGTTTGTCCGCTGGGACTGTGAAGGGAGTGGGTTTTAATAGCAAATATCTACAGTAAGTATTGGTTGTCCCCAGATTAAAAAAAAAAAAAGGCAAACTTTCAGAGAAGAAATGCTTCTAATTACTTGCCTTTGGCAGAATGGCTCCCTGCTCTTTAGAAGCTGTATTTATCTCCTGTAAGAACCAGCTCATTAGCTCTATTGCTCACACAGATAATCAACAGCATAATTAATAATTATTTATATGGCACCCGTGGCAGAGGGCTTTGGATCACATAACAAAACATCATTTCCTTGTGATCACTCAAGCATTTCTAACTGTTTCTCTTGTCTATTTTTCTGCTTGTTCTTGACTTTCTCTGGCCTTTCCTGCTACTTGATAATGCTTGGCATGGGTTTTTGCCCAACTTTCCATCAAGTGTCTCCCTCTTATCTTTTAGAAACCTCTCTGAAGTCCCCCTTGATCCACAGAGAATTTCAAGTGCCAGAACTCTGCACCATGCAGAGCAACCTGGATTGACATTAGCAGTCATAGCTCCTTTGACTTCAGTTGCATCTGCTTACTCTGATTCTTGAACTGATGTCTACCTGCACTTGAAATGGCAAAAAGCAGGATTTGTCTTCAAGACCTTCACCTGTCTTTCTGTGTTTTCCCATGCCAAAGCAGGGCTGTGGGATAGATACTCTGGACTACACCTAGGATATCTATCCTGGGAAGGATTTTTGAGCAAACTCTTCAGATGCTGTTCAAAGGGTGGGATTTTATCAGACAGGCCTGTCTTCAAAGCTAAGCTTCTAGCAGGTTTTCCTGAGTGCTTTGACTCGCATTATGCAAGACAGCTACAATATCCTGACCTGCAGGGTGACCACAGGGCAACTTTTATTGTGTTTTGCTAATGCGGTGAATTCTGTCAGCTGCTGGCATTGAGGAAAGGCCACTCGTATCTAAATGGCTGTCTTTAGAGTTGGGAACCCAGTGTGGCTTTGCCATATCTGGAAACCTCAGTCTGAGGCTTGGAAACAGTGTTTGCTGGCACCATGTGTTGCTAAGCAGATGGGCTGCTGCGTTTGTACCCGCTAAAGTTTTTCAGAGAAGGTGGCTTTGGTGTGGCATTTCAGTAATTGTTGCCAGCACAGAAGAAACAGAAGGAAAAGCATCTCCAGTTCTTTATCATCTGCTTCTCCTGCCTCCTTGTGGCTCCCATCCAACACCTAAGTAGGTACTTGCCCACAAAATGCATTGAGAGGAAAATTGGGGGGCAGCGGGACTCTCACCCAGATTGATTGCAAGATGTAACAAGTGAAATTCTGTTGTGGTGAAATAGCAGAGAAATCTTAACCAAGCATGTTAAAAATATGAGGGTGAGGCAGCTGAGTCACTAGAGGGGAAACTTGAGCTATGTGCAGTCCATGGAGGAGACAATGTGAATGGTTTGAGTGTGTCTTGCTAAACCATTTGCTGTTTCTCTGTGGACTGGTAGCAGCTGGGATTGTACTGCCCAGGACATGCCATCCAGCCCTTGCCCACAGAGATGGGTGCTGCAGACAGCTGGCTGGCTTCTGCGGAGCATTTTCCTTCTTCCTTTCCTAGGTCCTTTGGACAGTGTTTTGTGCTGTGTTTGGTTGGTGTGTGTGTGTTGTGTGTGGTGGGGTTGTGTGGTGGGTTTTTTTGGTGGGGTTTTTTTTTTTGGTTGGTTGGTGGTGGTGTTGGTTTTTTTGTTTTGTTGTCCCCCCAAAACTGCTAGGCACACCCAGATCAGGACAGTGGTTCAGCCTGTTCCCATGTTAAATACTCTGAATCTATGAATGAAGTTGCATCTGGCTTTAATGGGAGCAAATTAAATGCTTTTGAATGTCCCACCCTAAAGCCTGGATTAGAAGCTCTTGTAACTAGGGTCTGAGCCCACAATGCTGGTTCTGATTTACCTTCTGTTTGCTGATGTTGTGTTTCACATTTTGTAGCAGATAAAATGCAGGGGTGTCCTTTTTCGTTAACCATAGAGGGGCTCTGTTTGGCGTGTGATATGGCAGTGAAGCTGTGATGTCTCTATGCTGTCCTGTCCTTTTTGAATGGAGTGAAAGAGCTGAGAGATGAATAACACTTTGGAGTAAAAAAAAAAAAGTCACCTAAAATGTTTTAGGAATTCTTGCCTTCTTCCATCAAGTTTTCACCTCTTTGGCATTTGTGGCTTCTCCCTCCTGGTTAAAGGGATTTGTCCCCCTGAAAAACACATTCTGAAAGATTGCCTGGGCCTCACTGGTAGATCGTGTACAAGCTGCCTCATTTCTCTCTATTCAGGTGAGTGATCCATCTCTCTTTCTCATTGATTTTTTTTTTTTCCTATCCTTGTGTCTTGAGATTTATGGAGCTAGATGTATCAAGGAGCAAACTCTCTTCCCAAACCCTTGAAAGATTAAAGCAGTTAGTGTTTCATGACTTCAGCACCCTCTTCTCCCCCTGTGCAAAAAGCAAAGTAAATCTTTAGGCTTTAAAAGCTAATTACATGTATCAACAGGTTTCATCACCAACAGGATGGTGTACACACCAAAGCTGGGCTTTGTTGTTGCTTTTTTGCATGTCCATCCACCCCTTGCCATGGCTGTTTAAAACACTTCCATGGTTTCTGAGCTAACAGGCACTGAGCAGATGGGAGAATTGTGAGTTACATAATTTTGCTTCTTTTTAAAATGTAAAATCTTTATCGGATCTCTAGCTGATGAAGAGAGAGACATATTGGGAAAGGAGGTGTGGGTGAAACAAGGACAACATTATTCCTGTACTTGGCCACATGGGTTGGTTTGTTTTTTGGAACACCCTCTCTTGCAGATGATCTGCCCATAAGTATCTGCTGCGCTTTTTGGTTGTATTTCCTCCCCAGCATTGTTTTTCCTGCCTCTAACATAAAAATGCGAAGACTTTTTTGTGTGTGTGTGACCACATTAAGCATTTGGATCTTTCATTTCCCATCTGTGGAGTGGGAAGAACAAGATACCTTCTCCTTCATCCTTTGTCAGGAGTACTTTTGATTATAGCACTATTGTGGAGATTTCTCCTTGCTGTGTTGGTGAACAGGACCCCTGTGCCATTCCAGATGTTGCTAAGAAATTGGCTGATTTAAGATCTATTTTAGAATGTTAGGTCTATATGAAAAACACTGCTATATTTCTGCTGCCTCTGGGAAGTAGAGGTTTTTTTTCCTGGGGAATAGAGCTGCTGCTGCATCACTGCTGAAGGAGTGAGTGTGTACCCTTTATCTGCTCACCACTTCCCTCTTCCTCAGTCCTTTGTGGCAGCATCAAGTGTACGCGCTATGCAGAGCTGATGCTTGATATGTTCTGCTGAAAAGCTGAATGATGCATTGTATTGTTGAGCAAAACCAGTTGGCATGTTTATCTGGTTTATTTCATGAGCATTTGGAGCAACAAATTCAGTAACTTTTATGTAACACTCCTGTCATCTGCTTCAGCCTCTCCCTTGCAACTGTGGATGGTTTTCCTGAAATGAGTAATGAAATATATTTAATTATATGGTGTAATGGCCACAGAACAGTAGCTCCAAAGTCGTTCTGATCACAAAAATACTCCTCTGCACGTGAAAATTACTTAGTGTAATGTGCAAGGCAAGAACAACCATAATGTTGCCGTGGAGATCATGGTGTGTCTTCAGTAAAACACTTTCCTGTAGGTTTTGTTAGGTTAATCAGCACTAGATAAACCTTCATCTTCACTGAATCTTACTAGATGACAGAGGAGAGAAAGCTTTAAATAACCTTATGAATTCATATGTGCTTACTCTGCCTGGTGGTGCAAAGTCTGTCTTTTGTATTTCACTGGCCATCTCCCACTCAGAGTTTACACACCTTTTCTTATGCTGGTCCTGTGTGAATATAGACCATTTAAGGTGAAATGTTGCTCCAAAATCTGAAGACAAAGTTATCTTCCTTTAGCAAGGTTGTTGCTTGCCACCACCCATCCCGGACTTCAAAATGAAGTCCTGCCTCTTCAGAGCATGATGTGCCATACTGACAAGTTCAGGGACTCTGTTTGTCCTGCATGCCCTCTGCCTTCATCATGAGGGACATGTTGTACTGATACAGAACAGAGTTTTTGAAATGCCTGTTTTACTGGGTGGTGATGTGTTTTTCCTAAGCTCCTGAGAAGGAGGAACTGCTAATTTTTATGGGGCATTTTGTGCCTGATCAACTTGATAACCTACATGGACTGAAGGGATGATTTCTTTGCCTAATAACAATTTAAATGTAAAGTACTGTGACTGCTATCTTGAAATTGCGTTGCCATGTGAGTTATGTAGCTTGCTTACTCTCTTCTAAGACTTGAATAAAGCCATTAGGCATTGTGTGGTTGCTTGTTTCTGTACAAGTAGATTATTTTCTCCTTTTTTTTTTTTTTTTTTTTCAGTAAGCACTAACAGTCAAAGAGTAGGTTTGCAGATGTCAATCTAGGAGAAGATAATGATGATGGAGTCTGACCATCTGACTGCTAATCAACATATCTGGCTTTTAATCTGTTGGGCAAATTGTGGTGAGCGGAATTAAAGATGATCCAGTAGCTTTGCTGGAGGGTCAGGAGGGAATCTACCTGTAGGAACACTTAGATTTTTGTGTCTCTGTCATGCCTGTGTGGAGGAAGTTGTCCTGCACGTGGATATATTTGGGTGAACGCTGCCATCAAAGTCCATCTCGGGAGGTTGCTGACAACTCCCTAGCAGAGGGTAGAGGAGCAGAAACTTGAAGAAATGGTGGGATTTGGTTGAAAGCTTAAGGAAAGACTTGTGTTGTCTGTGCCTTGTGCTTGCTCTGCATTTGAAGTAGCGTAAGGTCCCAGAGAATCAATTGCTGGGACCTGCTCACAAGCTTGTGCTTAGTCACAGGCCTCCAGGAGGTTTTGAAGGCTGCAATTTTTCTGAAATGTATGTGCTGCAGGATATCCACCCCTCTGCACTTTTGAGCTCTCTCCTCTTGTAAAGGTTCTCTGATGTTCTTCCTGGGGTGACTGCATCTCTGAATATGGCAATTCCCTTGCATCTCTGTGAAGATTATACCATTTTCTCTCTTCTCTTTACAGTAAGGTCTGCATGCTCAAGGGGTGGGATGATTGTCCCTTCTCCAGAAATGAGCAAAAGCATCCACCAGTCTGTAGAAATGAAAGAAATGTCCCATTTTCTATTCAGGGACAAGCCACAGATCGCAGACTTTATTTTTAATTTTATGTCTTTTCATTTGTGAGTTTATCCCTCCTGAAATTCAAGGTGGAACCTCAGTAAGAACAAAACTGAGTACAACATGGTAGTTTGCTTGTATGTTGTTTGTTTGGTGTGCTGTGTGTGGGTTGGTTTTTTTTTTTTTTTGGCTTTCTGGTTTGTTTTTAATTCTTCTAACTTTTTAGAAAATTAATCTTTCTTTTCATTTTGGTTTGCCTCATCTAGAACTATAAATTCCCCTGGTCGCTGCCATGTGCAAAGAGAAAATCCCCAAATAGTAGAGCACTGTCAGTCCAGTCCCATGGAAATGGTTGCTCCAGCTCCAGGAGGGACAACTGGAAGAACTGAACTAGTTTGCTTTGAATTTATCCCCAGGTTACATACCAGGAAGGGAGCAGAGAGCCCAACTCCAAGTTGTGTTGGAAGAACATAGCAAGGCAGTTGACGGAAACTCCATACCCATCTCTCCTTGTGGACCTTGAACACCACGCCAGAATCCCACAGAAGCAGGGACTTTGCTCTTGCTTAGTCTTTTTTTGCGGCTTCCTGGCTGGCTTAGAGCTGAGTCCCTCTGAAACAGGCTGTGTTTTGGGTGGTCGTGGCAATCTGCCCAAGAGGATAGGTCTTCTTGTCCCTCTACGCCTTAAACAGTTAGGCCAAGTGAAGTAAGTTTTGCTTCACTGTATTAAGCGCTGCTTAATTAATCCCTCCCGGCCTGGAGCAATGCCTGTATCTCCTTTGCCTTAGCTCTCAGCTGGTCTGACCTCCTTCCTCGGAGGTAAGAGGAGAGGAATTTACTGCCAGAAAATACTGGAGTCAAACTACAGCTTGGCTCTGTGTGTGCTGGGGCTTGCTCACTCGCATACCACCACCCAGGCTGACTCCTGAGCAGTCTCCTCTAATTGTATTTAAATTGTGTGCTGCTGCTGTGTTTATCAGTGCGTGGATGTGGCTGGGTTTGGAGTGATAGTAGAAAGAGCCTTTGAGGTGTAGGAGTCATTAGGCGTGCTACTGCTGTAGTGGATTTCCCTTTTCCTCCTCATTTTCTGCAGGAAACTCTTAAAGCCGGTGATTATTTTCCAACAGCAAGGTGTGAATTAGCCCTTTGCCCTCTGCCTCCTACTCTTCCTCCCTCTTGGCTCCTGTGACTCACAAGCCTCCTTGTGCTGTGAGCTCTTGGGACTCTTGGTGTAGGTACAAAGTGTGCAGAAGCTTCAGGGCTGCACGGGGGAGCTGTAGTGTGAACTAGCTGCTGTGACTGCAGGGGCTGGTTTGACCTCCCTCCTCACCCTGACTGAACCTATTTTACTAGCAGTACTTGAACAGGAGACAGTGTGCTTGTACCATGGTGTTTATTTTTTATAGAGCTTGCTGAGACTGGAGATTCATCTGTGGGCAGGGACATTTTTCTTTTTTTCTCTTCCACTGGTTATTTCTGAAAGAGAGATAAGTCAGGCTAAGAAAAATTCAAAGGAAATGGTTCATTTGGCACAGCTTGGCAAGAGCCAAGAGCCTGGACCCCTAATTTAGAGTAGGGGTGACTTTATTCAGCTGCAGAGTCACATCAGTGGGGGTAATGAAAATGCACCTGGAAACTTATGTTCTTTAAAGCTGGATACCTTTAAATCTGGTGGTGATCTGTGAAGCTGGATGTAGCAGAGGAGTCTAGATAACAGCTGGGTTCCTGGATGGCCACCTGGGGATGCGTGGGAAGGTAGTGTGACACCTCGTGTTGTCTCAGGCAGTCTGATGTGCTAGCACTTATTCAGGTTCCCCAAGCTGATGTCCTGGGGTTTCCCATCCCCAGCAAGGTATGCTGTTTGCTCTTCAAGCCCTCTGTGTAGATGCATTGCTTTTTGCTTTTTTTGTGTGTGTTATATTGCATGCCTCAGGAAAAAAAATCTGCTGCGTGTGTCGCTTTTGGAATTGCAGTTAGCAGGGGAGGAGGTGACAAGTGGTTGTAGTTCTCACTCCTGCACAGAGCAGGGCACGCTGTGCTCTTACAGTTCATGTCTGCTGTGGCAGACAGCAAATCATAAATAGACTGACTTTTTTTTTATTATTTTTCACTTTTTACCCGGGAGGGAACACACCCCCAGTGTGGTGTTCAACAGAAGTCTCTTTATGTCAAAGAAATTATCACGGTGGACTTGGCAGTGCTGGGTTAACAGTTAGACTCAATGATCTTAGAGGTCTTTTCCAGTCTAAATGATTCTATGATTAGAAGTTTGTTTCTATCTCTGTTATGTCTTTGGCCCTGTAGATAATAGGGAGCTGATCTTCAGGTCATAATCTACTAAGTGGATATTCTTCCTAAAATAAATACATCAGCCATTCAGACTTAATCTTTTTCACCGACCTGTAACAAAATGAAACTGCTTTGTAAATGAGCTAATGGTTTGGTGTAGGTCAGTGATGACTCCCAGCCTGCCAATAGGTTTTCTTGGTCCACTCAGAAGTGATCTGTGTACTGCAGCCTGAAAACCACCGGGTAGATCGCACTGAGTTCCAGGGGTAGGTCAGGGAAGGCAAAGAGGCGGGGCTGAAACCAGATGGCAAATATTCTTGCCAGTACTTTGAGCTCTTTCTTTAAAGAGATTGTTGCTCGTCTGTTTACTAGTCCTTTGTCTTCTCCCGATTGCAGTGTAGGAGCATCTGATTATTATAGAAAAGTTGTGGGATATTGTACTGAAGCAACTAAAACAGAGTGGGACTTGTTCTTGGCATGATCCAGAGCCTGTTAAAGCTGGTACCATCTCTGCTTTCATCGCTCAGCCTTGCATAACACTGTCCTCCATAAGAAACACTATGTTGGAACATACAAAGAGTCTGGTGGGTGCGTGTAAAAAGCCCCAGGCTAAACAAGCCTGCGCAGTGTTTACCAGAGGCTGCTTCTATTCACTGAAGCTCCTTGTGTAATGTTTTTGCAGTCAACCTGGCCAGAGGTAGAGCACTTCCCTCACTTTGGTGGGTCAGCTGGCCACCGTCCTGTCTCAGCCACAGTTCCCACTAGCCGAAGAGCAAGGGGAGCAGTGCAGGATCACAAACATATGGGATATGTTGCACATCTGAATGTCCAGTGGGTGGGGTCCGGGCAAAATGGATTTTTCTGGATTCTCTGACTTGGGTAGTTCTGGACAAAAGGCTGGGTAACAGCAGTCCTGTGGCAGTGGAGAGCTGGAGAAGTGCTGCCTCTGCACGCAGGCAGGGCAGGGGGGAACCTTTGCGTCCTGCCTGCTGCAGTTTCACCATGAAGGTGTGATGGGAAATCCTACAACCTGGGACGCTTTCCTTAGTAATGGCCTTAATAGCTTACCAGAATGCATTCTCCCCCCACCCCCTCTCTTTGCCAAGGAGGATACACTCGGTAGGAAATGTGCTTCCAAGTGGGTTATGCTGCAAGTTTATCCAGTCTGACTCTGCTCTATCCACTACTTAGTCTGTTCTGACTCAGTCCTTTCCTAGGGCTGTTAAACACCATTCTTACTGTTAAGACACCTATAACTCTAGCTGGGCAACACTGACAGGTTTAGGCTTGGAGTCCTACTGTCAGGGCTATGACTACAGTAAGGTGGTGACCTGGGACAGGTGTTGGGATCTGCCCAGCAGTGACAGCAAGGAGCTCGGCATGGCTAGGAACACCTGCCTGGGTTGCATGGGTAGCCCTTACTGAGACCTGTCTACTGGTGGGGGAGCCAGCTCAGGGTGTGTCTGTTATGGTGGCCTTACCTGGACTTGAGATACAGTTCTGCTGAAATGCTCAGCACTTGAAGGGCCATCTCCATAGATGTTTTGTGGGAGGTGACAGGTCCACAATCAATATTTGAGGCTGTGTGCTCCAAGCTCCCACAATCTATACTCATATTTATTGAATTAGCTGGATCACTGGAGGTGGCTTGTTATGCTGCTTCTGCACCATCTGTGGAAGGACAGGCTGAGCTGGTACAAAGCCAAGCAGTGCAGTCAACATGTCATCATTACTCTGGGCCAGCAAGGTGAATTTGTCCTGGATCAGCAGAACAAGAGGAGGGCTGAGGTAACAATCTCTCAGTTACCTTGCCCCGTGGGGAACTGAGCAGTCCTTGGCATTATTTTATACAAAACACTGATCATGACAGGCCGTAACTGCAGGGGATTTTCAGAACACTTTATGACACTTTAATTGCATTCGCCAGGCAAAAGTCTTCTCCTTTTCCGTGCGTGTAGAGGAGAACACCTTTGAGGTCTTTCTTTGCTGCAGTCTTCTTTGCTCTTGCTTGGATCTACAGCCTCCTGCTAGCCTTAGTTGTCTGACACGCTATAGAATGTCACCTTTCCCTTTCCTTAATAAAGATATTCTTTGCCTGTTTGCTCATGGGCCTTCCCTGCCACTCCAGGGGTTTAAAAGATAGAATGAGTTCAGGTTAAATTACATTAATGTGCAAATATGTACTGATTTCATCTACAGATCACTCTTACAGCTTCCTCTATAAAGCTGTACAAACAGCAGTAACCTGTGCCTTCCCGGACCTCCTTAGTCACCAACTGTGCCCCAAATTCTCAGGCTGAGATGCTAAACTTCCTGTGACACTGGAAAGCTTTGCCCTCGGGAGTGTAACACGCTGTTAGTGGTGCTGCAGAGGTAGGCTAAGGTGTAGGGTGCTGGAAAAATCTCGTTCCTTGTTTCCCAGGCTCACCCTCATCTACTTGATGAACATTATCAGCTTGTGGCTTTTCTGTAACACAAGGGAGTTTCATGTTAACCCCTTCACTCCAAGCATTGGTGTGCAGGGAGGAGGGCAGAAGCTGCAGTGACATGTAAAGCAGAGCTAAGTTTAGCTGATGGGAGATACGGTCTTTGATAGACAGCTTTCATCAGAGGCTTTTGGCACATAAGAAAGGAAAGGAATAGCACCCCAAGGACACCACTGCAGCTCTGGGTCATGACATTCCCAGCGTGGTCTTTCAAAGGTGGGAGCAGAGGGTTAATTTACTGTGACTCTCTCTTTGCCCATGCTGCTCACTAGCTGGCAAGGAGTGCCTCTGCTTCTCCTGGCAGCCCACAACCGGCAGGTACCTTAAAAAGAGACTGCTTCAGCAGCAGGAGCAAGGCTGTTCAGAACATGCCTTAAAAACGAGGTTCTGTCTGGGGTTTATAGCAGAGATGGGCTTTCCTGCAATAGGAGCCCATGAGCAAAATTGGGACAGCAATGGAGATGAACACAAAGCACCTACCTTCTGGTGTGGAAGCTGCTAAGGCTGCTCTCACCGATGCACAGACCTTGCTGTTGACCTCTGCAAAACCCCTTTATGTCCTGGAGGCTTTTCATGTGTCTGTTTAACGTGGCAATTATGCTTCTGTCTGCAGAGGTGAAGGCCAGGGGCTTGCTGCACTGAACTGAATTATTTTAGTACATGCTTTATCTTCTCTGGGCCTCCTTCAAAAACAAATATGTTTTTATTCCTTGGTGCCTGAGGAAAAGCAAAGTCCACTGAAGATGTTTCAGTGATACAGGTAGGCAGTTCTTTAACAAAGATGGAGCCTTCCTTGCCGAGACACAAAACCAATACTAGTTGGTGGGTGGGTACCATTTCAGCCCGGCTCTCTCTGGCTTTGCAGGCTTTAAATAATGCTTTCTTCTAAGAAGGTCGTGTTCTCTGCCTCACTTGCCTGTTATGCATGTGTACACAAGCCAGTGTAGTGATAAATCTCAAGATGGAAGGCTGTAGGAATGGATCACCTGAAGGCTAACCCATGTGGAATCCGGGATGACGTATTTGTTTAAACATCTCTGCTTTATTTCTAATCACCTCTGACTTCCTTAGTGCCATGGATGACCCTGGCAGGTAAGAAAGGCCTCTTGGTGACAAGTGCATTTCTGCAGAGCTGCAGTAATGTTTGGCTTCACTGTTTGGTGCTTGTATCACTGCTATCTGTAAGCTGGATAAAAGCCTTGGAGGAATGATTGTCTGAGCAAGATTGAATCTGGAAGAGAGGCTCATGGATCCCAGGAATAAACTGACTGTCAGAATGCAGTATTGACTTGAAGAAAGCAAGTCCTTGGAGGTACTATTGACTGTCATTACTGATGTAGTGGAGACTGCCTAAAGTGCCATTTCTTGAGAGTGGCATAATTTTTTGCTGTACTTTCTTTTTTGTTTTGTTTTGTTGGGGTTTTTTTTCTACTTTCTTGCTTTTGAAGAGGGTGGGAGGAAAACCAATCCTAGCATGTGTCATGAATGAAATGAAAATACATGCTGAGCTGGAGCCTGCTCAGGGTCTAGTTTCAAAATGAAGGGCTGGGAGGAGGAGGTCCTGAAGGACTGGTTCTCCTCAGCACATACTCATCTGGAACTGAAAGCGTTTCCAGTCCTTGTTTGCAGAGAGCAAACTCCCCCCAGTATTCACCCAAAAGCAGCCTTCTTACAGCAGGACCTGTGATGCTTTTTCTTTGACCTGTCCATATTAGACTTTGCCCTCAAAAGGAGGGGTCCCATTTGGGAGATACAGTGCCAAGTCACAACCAGCTTGGGAGAAACCTGGCATCTGTGATAGAAAGTGTAGAGGCAGGAGGGTGAAGGATCTTGGTATTATTTTAAGACTTGGCAAAAATAGCCCTAGGGAGAGTGAACACAGCTGCTTCCCTCATGTTTGTCACTGTTACTTCTTCACTTGCTCTTTCGGTGCTGGGCCTAAAACAATAGGGGAAAGAGCTTGTGGCCCTTCAGGAATGTTGGCTGTTTCCAACTCATATGATTAGGCTGGGCAGAGCAGCACTAACTGAAACAATGCTGTCCCAGACCAAGGGGTCATCTTGGTCTTAGGGATGGGAATTTCACAGCCACTTGGTGGATATGGGCTTTTCAGTTTTGTTTTGGGGCAGTGGTTTGTGGGGGTGTTTTGAGGCGGTTTTTTATTTGGTTTTGTTTTACTTTTTGTGTGTGTGTGGTGGGTTTTTTTTGTTTGTATGTTTATGTTTTTTGGGCTTTTTTTAATCATCCAAAGAAGCCCATCCACACTGCTCTGGTGGCATGCAAAATGGGACCTTTAAGTTCTCTGGCTTTAGTTATGCATTTCCTGAATTTCAAAAATCCTTCTTTGCAAAAGCTATTATTTTTGGTTGGTGTTGTGTTTTCATTTGTCTGGTTTCAGACAACTCAATAACTGCTTCAGAACATAATGAATTTTGGCTGTTCATTCCACAAAGCAACATTCAAAAAGCCCTCAAGACATCCACAAGGGCATCTGTTGCAGCCATACAGCAAAATTCCAGTTTCTTATGTACTTTTTTAGTGGCATAGCCTCAGGGATAAGGAAATGAATAATATAATAGGCTTGTGCATGTTGGTGTTTTTCTTATTCAGTGTACTTTTGTACTAAAGTTCTGCGATCCTTCACCACTTAATGTGGTGTCTTTGGGAACTAAGTACCCTATTAGTAGCCTTTTGTGCCCTCATCTAAAATAGGGGTAGGATGGCAATATCGAGTCAATGACAAGTATTGTGTGCACACAGATAATAAGATATTAGATGAAAAGCTGTGTTTGGGAAAAATGGATATTCCCATTCCCAAGGTAACATGGGAGGGATGGGGAACAGATGCTGCCCAGGCTGTTGGAGTTACTGGATAGTGTGAACAGGCACAAGAAAGATTGAGAAAGGATGAGGTAACATCCACCTCTTATGAAGGGATCCTCATTCTGGCATTGCTTTCAAGTGACTGTGCCCAGAGGAAGGTGTCTGGCATTGTGGGGTGTCCCAACTGAGTGTCTGGCTTTTCCCCCTTAAAGACACATTGTCTGGGATACTGAAGTGACTCAGTATTTGAATGTCTGGACATTGTTTCAGGCAGAGGATTTGTTGTGTTAACCTTGACAGAGATGGTTTGGGATAGCCCTGTTGCCCAACTCACTAGCTAAGACTGAGATGTAGGTAATCCTTGGCTCATTCAGGTAAGGAGGTGAAGGAAGAATTTTGAGGAGACTAAAACTGCGTTCTTGATTTGAGGTGCCTTTTCCCTTTTTTCCTTCCAAAGGGAAGATGGTTGGTTGGAAGTTTAGTACTCATCCTTCAAATCTCTCTTCCCTTTATTTCCCCATCTGGATGCAGTTAGGCTTTACATTCTCTTCCCTGTGACTCAGCATGCCTCTGTGGCCTTAACCCCCAGGGCTCTCCTCCAGAGTCCCCTTGGAAGCACCATCCTGTATAGAATGTCTATACACTCTATAATTGGGCTTGGGAAACTAGGTCTCGCTGACTTCAGCAACTGTCCCTGATCTTCAAGGTACCTGTCAAGGTTTTAACTTGAAGCCTTGGAAATAGTCTGGGATTCAAATTATTTGTAGAATGGACTCTGCCACCATGGCAGCTGAGATCAGCTGGAGAGTTTAGCTGAATGGGGGGGGGGGGTGGGGGGGGGGAGAAGGAAAACATTTTTGG
>JANIJG010000843.1:0-16011 GCA_024611175.1 Megaceryle torquata | reverse complement strand
TCCTTCCTTCCTTCCTTCCTTCCTTCCTTCCTTCCTTCCTTCCTTCCTTCCTTCCTTCCTTCCTTCCTTCTCTTCCTCCTCTTCCTTACTTTCCTCTTACCCTCGGCTATAGATCGTTACTCTTCTTGTGCTGGCTTGCACGCTCAGCAGATCCTTACATGAGCCAGGTAGCTCACTGACCAATGGAAAAATTGACATTTTTCTACCAAATTAATTTTCTGCTGGGTTAGTGAATTGAATTAGTTCAAAGAGAGATGGGACAATCACCAGGTACAACACAAAGGTGAGCAGTGTGTAAGTGGCCAACTGCAGGGAGAATGTGAAATGACAAAAGAGTTGATGTGTTTCAGTTTTGACCATTACAGAACTTAACCTTTTGTCATTTTTTTGTTTAGAATGAGCAGTGGAAGCTGAAACCTGGAAGGCTTGGGTACCAAGGATGGACTGAATCCTGACAGAGCAGGGGACAAGCATGCCTTGCTATCACCTGGAAACCAGGGCAGAGTCATTAGGTGAAACAATTCTGGAAAAGTTCCCTTTCAAGCATACCTAGAAGTTTGCTTATGACTTCTTCATAGTGATGCTTGTTTGGTTGGTTGGTTGGTTTGTTTGTTATTAAAATTATTTTGAAACAATCCAGTGTTTTGTAATATTTCTTAATGTTATCTAAAACAGTTGCTGAGTTCCAAACTTGTGTAAAAGGTGAAGAATTCTAGTTCAGATGTAACCCCAGGCTAAACTTCTTCAGTTTACCTCTCCCTAATAGAGCCTTGGCTTCTGAAAGTCCATTGGTAGGAGATACCATTCACACAATCCTTCCAAAGCTCCAATATCTAGAATGTTCTAGATTATGATACTGATATCATAAATCTTGTAAGATAATCTAGACAGAGAATCCTGTATATGTAATTGCACATTGCTTTGAATATTTATAAAATATATCTCTGTGTCCCACAGAGTCACATAGCTAAGCACTTGTTAAGAGTTTCATTGCCTAAACATGCAACCATTAGAAGTGAAGTGACCGACAAAGTTTTGGTAGCCATATGTTTTTCATGCAAACCAATTAGTATGACAAAATTCAGAAGAGCACCTATTTAACCCTGTCTCTAAAGCAGGTATTTTCACTGTGAAATACCTAAGTGGAAGAGTTAGCGTTACACAAATCAGATAGTCTCTGCTAAGCATTTTACTAAAAGAAGTACAGTGAAGTAAAGTGACTCATAAAACCTGTAGTGAAATGTACAGATACTTATAACTTCTCAATACTCAGCCACTGTGGAAGAGATGAAAGAATTTACCTGTTCCGTGAAGGGCTTTTAACAGGATAATATAAAAGTCTAAAAAGCCAGTAACACTACAGAGAGAACCATCTATCTTTTAAAGACTTTTTGAAGGCTTCGAGGAGTGATTCACCTTATGTCCAATAGGAGGTAGTAGATGGCCAATGCTTGATTGTCTTCTACTCCAAATCATCTCTTCTACAATCTGTAGGAAAACATATTTTCTGCATTTGATTATTTGCATGTTCTCTGATGAAAATTTTCTTATATGAACCATCTTTGTACAGTAATTTCTTCTTTTGATTTTCCTTTCAAATTGGGGCATAAGAATATTTCTTTGTGAATTGATTTACGCTTCCACAATGCCACTGGGGCTGAAAATGTTCTGTACAATTTAAGAACTTTTGCAATAGACAGTGACTATGATGTGGAAAAGTATGAGACATTTCTGTGTGGTCTTTATTTTTGCTTTCTGAGTCTGGCATTAGGGTTTTTGTTTGGCAAGGGAATGAGTTTAAATTGAATCAGGAATGTGTGAACTCAGTTTTCAGTAGTTTATCTAATGCTTTTACCTAAATGTCTCTGATTTCACTCATATCTATCAATCATTCTTATAGCTAGACAAGAAATAGTATTTAAAATCTTTGAGCATTTTCTAGAGGTGAAAATATTTTACCATCCTGAAAATTCTATAAAATTTTACCTGATCAAAATATAATAAAATTATAAATTCAGATAAATGAAACATTGGTTTAACACATTTTTTACTATTTTATTTTAATTTTATTTAATTTAATTATTTTAAAGATAGGATGAGGTTTATCTGTAGTGTAACAAAGGAATTCAGAACTGCCATAACAGATAAACTGCAAAGCTCATCTAGTTGATCATACTATCTTTGATAGGTATTTGATGACAAATGCTTAAAAGTGCTGACCTGTCTTGGAAGTGGATGTAGGTAACAGATGTACAGTTTTGCTGTAAAAAAACCCAACTAACTAACTAACTAAATGAAAGATGTGTAATCTCAAAGTTGCTACATTAAAAATTATATCAGAAAATTAAGGTTTGTTTCATCTTATGCAATGTGCCATTAAGCTGTTTTCAACTTGCTGTAGTTGGTAGTCAATATTTGTCAATTCAGGAGAATGTCAGAAGTTATACTGCACATAGATTAGATTTTACATATTTTCTATTTTTTTATTATTCTTTAAACATTCTGAGAATATAAGTCTTGTGAGTGTGGCTATGCCCAGCAGCACCACTTGCACTGCTCTGCAGAGCCTCTGCTCCATTCTTTCTTCTGACATTTCTTACTGTCCCTGTCTTATTTCTTACTGCAGTTGGGGGTTTTTTTAACACATTACTCATCTAATTATACAGCCACATGTGAATGGGATGAGGGAACTAACACAGCTAAAATAATAAAAGAAGAGGGAGAAGGGATGGGTTGTTTAAGCAAGTGTTAATAGCTAATAAATGTGGTATCACATTCCATCCTAGCCTTGAACATAATTTCTTAGAGGCTTCATCTTCTCTGAAGGGAGGGAAGGAACACTCCCTAAAGTAATATCTCCTTCAATATCTGGAATGTTGAGGTATTCATCTGTGTGAGCATGACAAAGAGTCTGTCCCTGTAACATCCGCACCTGAAGAATTTGAGGAGGAAGCGTAACAGATCCTGCTGCAGTTTAAAATTTTTCTGTCCCTGTGTCAGCCATCTCTCTTCCAAGTCTTTCCAGCTTTCCAGTAACACTGCTCATCAAAGTGGGATTGAGCTAAAATAGTAGGCTGAACTGGAGTAAATGAGCCATAAGCACATATTTTTTGCTCCCAGATCTTCTTGGGATTAAGGTAAAATTATCTTGGCAAGGAGGTAGTTTGGCTACCAGGCAGGCAGCTGAGAAATGTTATGCACTGAATCACGATAGTAAAATTAACCATAAACTTTTAGCCTACTGAAAATATGAAATGTAGACCCATCTTTTTTTTTTTTTTTCCCCCAAAGTATAGTCCATTTTACCTCTTTTCAGACTAGAAAAAAAGATGGCCATAGTTAATCTCTCAAACATGTTTTAATCCCCAAATAAATGAAAGGGCAGTTTATCTCATTCAGCAAACAAATACAATTAAACTGGTCTACATACCTGCAGGTCACACGTCTTTGCAGGGATAGCCTGGTCTCAAAGAAAACCTCTTGCACTTAAGAACAACCCTCCTGTAGCCAGCCAGCTCCTATCGCTGTTTGGATCTCACTGAAGTCTCATAGCAGGGAACCTGTTGCCTTGAGAACTTCCCTGCACCAGTGAACTGATTAGTTACAGGGCAGAATATGCTGCTCCCACAAAGTCCTCATGGTGCTACTTACACTGTATGACAGTTACTGCAAGTCACTGGTTAAATCTGTAGCATAGCAAAGATTGCTTCGTTCGTTGCCCAGCAATGATGAAATCCACTAGGAATTGTACCGTCTCATAAAAATTTAAGACATAATATCACATCTTGCCAGCTTCTAGATGAGACTACATATATCAGCTCCGTTATTTTTTTTCCCCCCCTTTTTTCTTTTTCTGGTATGTTTTTTTCCTAGGACTGTAAAGGGAACTAAAGTTGGGTTTCTGTTTGAACATCAGCCCAAGCAAAAGCAGCTATTTCCTGTGAACATATTTAACACATCACCCTGTGATGCAGGGCAATTTATTTAAGTCGGTATTATCAAAAACAGGTGACAGAAGCTAGAGGCTAAAATCAGTGCAAAGTACTTACTACCTTCAAAAACAAGGCCAATTTTATCTAGGTGTTTATGGCACATACAGTTTACAAAGTCTTGATCTTCTTAATATCTCAGTTTCTGAACTGGGGGAAATGTTTACTTGCTTAACAAGAGTAATGTTTTATGAATCACTTTTAAGCACTCCGAATCTTCAAATGAAAGAAACTCTTCAAGTATAAATTCCCTGGATTATTAGCATATTATCACACACACAACCCCAGTTATCCTGTGAAATATGAATAGGACAAATCCCCAAAGTAAGTGATATCCATTAGTTGTTCCAGTTCTAAGAAAAATTGGGGCACTGTGGTCATTTTTTTCGTTTGTCAGGCAAAGGACTCAGTGTACTGCTTGTAGGAAAAGGACTGGAAAAAAAAATAAATAAAAGAAAGCCTGATTCCCCTACTACAACACTGCAAATCAGCTCACATGACCACCTGATACCTCACAAAAAGGCATCCTCCATGCAACCTTCTTTGCCGTGTAGAGTGTACAAAGCAGCCACACCTGCAGTGTTTGCACAGTGGGACACACACACGCCTGACCCTGCTAAGGATGTGTGTCTACTGGCTAGGGATGAATGCCTCAGTTAGTGTGTACAGGAAATAGTGTAAAGTCTGAAAAAAAAGTGATGATGCTGAAGCATCTGGAACCTAGTGAAATTCTAGGGTCCTGGAATGTTCAAAGTCCTGTGTCCAGTTCCTTTGGACATGGTCAAACCAAATCGGAACTATACAGTCACAAAAAGTCATTAATGCAGCTTTTTGCAGGTGAATTTGGTGGATACTCATGGGAAACCTGTGACCAGAACACTGGAGATACTTTTTCTCAAATTAGCCCAATCCTGACACACTACTCTGAGTGGGACGGGATGCTGAATGCAGTGAGGAGAACCTCCTTGGACATGTGCACACAGTTTCTAAAGACATGTGAGACTTAAATGAAGCCTAAAATGGAGAAGCCAACTTGGTGCTACCAAGCACCATATCAGAGGGCTCCTCCACAGCAAGTGATCCAAAAGAGAGACCCATTTTGCTCTCCTGTATTGCAGTGGGCTGCACCCAGCACCTCCCCTGAATTGGGACACCTCTAAAGACTGCCTGCTGATAGAGTTGACACTCTAGTGGCCTAGTGAGACCACCTCCTCAAGAGTCAACCCATTGAGAAGTGGTAATGCACTGTATTTACTCTAAACTAGGAGGAAATTTTGACTGTAGGTTGGTCGCTTTTACTCACCTCTCTACCTGTCTAGGTGTTTAGTTTTATGTGTTCGATTTTATGAATGTGGCCATGTACTTATTTCACTGGCCAACTATGTCTGTGTCTGTATGCTTTGTGTTTATGTATATACACATGCTTTGGTTGGAGATACCTTGTTTTAAGTTAGCATGAACCTTGTCATCACTGCACCCATAATTGTCACTGTTTTACTAAATCACTTGTTATAGTAAGTGCTGCTAAAATAAACCTTTTGTTTATCTCACATTATTAATAATCTTGAATTAAAAATCAAACCGTGTCAAACATGTTCATCCATGACAGGGAAAACAGACTGGCTGTCATTCAGGTATGACAGGATACTCCTGTCTCTGAGCCTGTGTATGGAAAATAGGTCTGGAGAGAGAAGGTTTCTTTATTTGGTTACCAATAATTTGATGACTTCTGCCTCAGCTCTCTATGGCAAAGAAGTATTTGTCATGTCTTTAAAGAAATAAAGAAATAATTATCTTTTTGTGTTAATTTTTACTTTTGCTTTCTCACATGACTAGGTGGAATCTTTATGTGATATGGTCCTGGACTATATCACCTAAACCTGTCTGGTGGCCACACTGAGGCAAGGTACTACCATACACTGCAGAAGAATTTTAGTGGTTTTGCACTGAATGGAATTTGAGAACAAGCCACATTTGCCATAAAGACAGATGGAAGGCTGTTTGTCAAAAGCTAAGCAGAGAACGGGAGTGCTGTTTGGAAGTTTTGAACCATCAAGATGCATCTTTTGAGGGACTAAACATTAACTTTGGTTTGGTAATCAGTGGGTTGACTAGAGAATAGATTCCATACTTTCAGTAAGAACATTAAAAGAACCATGAATAGTATGTTTGAATTAAGAGAATATAAGGCAAAGGACACTCTCTGCCATAATCAGAGACAAATGCCTGGTGTTATTATGCACAGTTTAGCATTTGTTAAGTCCAACCACCACTTTGTAACATTGAAGAATGGCCAAAGACATCTTTCCAAGCTGCACTGTCATAGGAATCACAGATAAAGGTTAAATATAGGGACAAAATGTTAAATAACTGGAGAACGGCAGCATTTACCCCACCTTAGGACAGATAAGGCCAAGTCTAGAACAAGGATGATGGAGAACCAAATGCAACTTAATTTGCCCTGACATGGAAGAAAAGAAGAAAGAATGTGGATGACCAATGCCAGGAAGCAGCATGGGCCAACCTGCAGAGCAAGTGCACTGAAAGGATGAAAGCTTTCATCTGATAGCATCATAACATCACCCTTTTTTCTTCATGTTTCTGCTGTTACTGGGAGACACCCAAGACATAGCGTTTGAGGACAGTCAAAATACCAAAATACATTGAGTGCTGAAGTCGTTACCTCTGGCATGGGGTGTGCACTAGTACCCTCCACCCCAGAAAGCAGTGAATGCTCCCATAAAAGACATAAAATAACAAAAGATTCCCATAAAATCCTGTAAAGGATTTCACAGCGTAAGGAAATGTGCTGCAAGAAGCACAAATATTGTAGGTATTAGAGTGGGCAGCAGAGTGAGATCAGAGGAGCCGGGCTCCACAACCAGCAATAGATAGATCTAGCTGCACTTCCAGGAAGTGGCCAGTGGGGTTTTCAACGCGTAAATTACTTCCATTCAGTTGCTCTGGGTATGCTACAAAACACGCATTTTTTGTTATGTATATGGTAATGCTCTCCTTTATTCTACATCCATATAGCCTTGAGTAGCATTGCACACTTCGTGTTCTACTACCATCTTTTTAGTAAAAGTGCTATCATAGGCTGTCTTTTAAAATACTTACTTATAAATGATGGTCTAGTTATTTTTTTATTATTATTCCTTTTATTCTTTTTCCCCCCTGTAACTGGAGGCTTATCTGTCGGCTAAGACTGACGCATAAAGTCGCCTGTGAGGAACCTCATGAATAATTGATCCCTTCCACAATGCCAGCACCTCCCACTCTTCCCAGTGGGGCCGAGATGACAGCCTGATGCGCTTTCCTCCGCCATTTTTCAGCCCCTTGCTATCATTCCCGACGGGCTGATCTCGGAGGCCCCGGCTGCAGCCGGTCCGAGAGGCCCAGCCCACCCACTGGCCACAAAGCCGCCGCCGCCGCCGCGCTCAAAATGGAGGCCTGAGGGCGATGGCGGCTTCACTCCCGTTGAGAACTATGCGACTTGGCCGCCATTTTTAAAGAGGGCGCTCGTTGCGCTGTGCCCCGCGGCTTCAGCCTGCGCGGAGGGTGAACGTCGGTAGGGAAATGCTCATCAACTAAGAGCAGTCCCGGGCGTCACACTGAAAGGATATGGCGCGCGAGTGCCGTGTGGCTTGCAACGGTGTGGGACTCGGAAAGATCCACCATGTTTTCATGTTAGGACAAAATTTAGGAGAGTAAGCTGATATACAGAACAAAAAATTTCAGATCCAAGCAAATTTAACTTCTAGGATAAGTTAATGTTTTATAGAATCCTATAACTGATGTTGTACTTAAGAAGAGTGCATGGAAATCTTCAGAAGTCTATTATATATAGTAAAGAAGTTGACTTTACACCCGGTCTGTTTGTGCCTGAAAATGTCAGGGCCAAGCACTGTTTCCTAAAATGGGTTCATCCCTGCCCACAGGACTCTCCATCACTTACATTCATGGTGGCTTGGCCATGATTCCCTAATGTGTATTTACCCTTACAAGATACTTCTCCAACAGGCAATACAGTTAAAAGATAAAAATGTAATTTTACTGTTTCTTTTTCCATTTAACCTTTATTATGGGGAACATCCACAATATCCCCAAGAGAGGTGTTGCAGTCATCCTTGCACGTCCATCACTGCCTGGTCATACCTTGTTTCTCTCTGGCTGTGGGTATGTCACTCTGAAAAAGAGGTGGTGGACACGGCTGTAAGGCCAGGTGACTGGTGAGCTGGTATCCTGCCAGCCACGCTGCCTGGGACCAGCAGCTTGGGTACACTGGGTGAGTCTGGGGCAGACAGTGAGAATGCTTCAAGCACAGCTTCAAGCATCACATCAACCCTGTGAGGGAATCGGATTTTGACAGCAGTTTTGGACTAGCTTTCACAATGCAGTTGTGGGTATATTCAGCGCATCTTCCAAGTCAGATGTCGAAGGATGAAACAAGTAATTTGGTTTTATTAATAATACTTTTTGGAAGCACTCTGTCTTGTTTTGTTTTTTTAAGTGCGACTCATCAGAACAACTTCTAAAATAAAGTCTGTTACGAAGCTTTAATAAATAAAGGCATTTGCAATCTGGACTTTCAACTGCTTTAGGTTCCACTGCCTGATCTGACCCAACAGAAGGGCTTGTATTCAGTCTTACTTGTCAATATACTTGCATAAATTGTACAATGATTTTGAAAGTAGAAGATAATATAAGTTATTCAAATTTCTAAAGCTTCAAAGACAATATAAATTCTAATATGGTAGATGCTTACTATTTAATTAGTTTTTAGCTAGTTAGACTATTTGGGGTGATGGTTTGAAATAAGAGAAAGGTTAAAAAAAATCTATCTTTGAAAAACTACTATAGCACAAAATTATTTTTAAAAAGTCTAAAAAAGAAATATATTAAATGCTTCTTAGCAATATTTATCCAAATAGCTAATGGGAATTTTATTATATTCTTTAAGATTCTGAGAGTGGAGGAGAAAAGCAGTATGTATGTTGGGGAAGCTAAGTGGAACATTTTGGGTAGATATATATATATCCTCAAGTAATTGCTTCTTTCTGAAGTCTGAGTCATATACTTATGTGAATATACACAGTTTCTTTTATACAATTTCTGTAATTTAATTTAAAACTATAATAGCAATATACTTTATGTCAGATATTGACCGATCTCGTGGAACTTGTTTTAAACCCAAGATTAATTAGTACATTAAGACTGTATGAATTTAAACTGAACATATTTAAAATGTAAATACTTTGGAAAAGGTATAAAGATGTTTATAAGGTCATTATCACAGGGGGACTAAGTGATGCTCTTAAGTGATACTGCAATGTAAAACATTACATGAAGTAAATCATTTTACCATTGGGATTATCTGTGACAAATACAAGTACTGAAGATTGCATTATAAGATCTTATTAAACAAAATTTTACATTAATCACTGCAGAAGGATGAGCATTCAGTTACACTCTCCTACACTGCTACACATAATACTGTCTAGAAATTGCTACTTTTTAGTAAGACAGCAGTTGCCAGGATGTAGGCTGAAAAATGCTGGATTTAATTTAAAATTTTATTGCCAGATTTCACACTTTATACTTAGCAAGAACTGTTTCTTGCCAAGTGAACTTTCAGAAGACCATACTGTGCAAAATGGGTGATACTGTATTTGAAAAAATACACATAAATCTGTGAACACAGACTGCAGTCCATCCAGACAGTGTGAATGTTTAACCTAGAGAAGAGCTGCCTGTGAGAAGCACTGTATTTACTGTTATAAAACATTCTTTGTGTATTTCAATATCATTTCAGAGAAGACTACCCAGCACCCTCAGATGCAAATCGTTTTGAGAGTGTGGTAAAAATTTTGGTTAATCAAGAACTAAAAATATAGATTCCATGTTCTGGTATGAATCTCTTACTTCTCCCAACAGAAATGTTTGACAATCAGAGGAGCAAACAGTACAAAAAGGAAAACCAAGCACATTGTAGAAGTGTGGGAAAGGCTCACATCATACTGAGGAGTGAAGTAAGGCCATCAAAGGCAACTAATACTCTTTTTCTAAACTTATGGAAAGAAACAGAACTTCAAAACTTGCTCTCTAGGTATTTTAAATGAATGGATGAATGGCACAGAGAGATCAAGCTTGCATTAAGTTTTAGTGAAGAAATACCTTCACAGATTACATAGGTCTTCTTGATATGCAAAGTTATTTGATGTAGAATGACAGGAAGTCCAGTGAAAAGTGGTTCAGAGATCATCACTGCACAGTCAGCTAGTTGTGCTACACAGTGAAATAACGAGGAAGGAAGAATATTCATCAGACTGCTTAGCTGACACTTGGAGACTAGAGCTGCTGCCAGGTAACATTTTTACAGGAATATGCATTCTGGTTTTGCATTTGTTTCCATTCGGCAGGTTTAAAGATCTATGTGGAATCTATGTAAGTGGCAGAATATTAAATCTCCATTTACTCAGCTGAAGCTGGGACACATCTCCATTTCCTGATTATTTCACTAGAATACACTGGTTTTTACTGTAGTTAAATATTCCACCTCAGTTCAATCTTACCTATAGAAACTGTACCGCTACAGTTGTAGAACTGTTGTCAGCACTATTAAGCTTCTATCTGAATTATGTCTTTAGTCCTGTATTGTTCTATTTTAGTAAATTTGTTCGACTTGAAACATTGGATGGACTATTTCTGAATTATAATAATGGACAAATATTATTATAATAATAATGGACAAAAAAATCCTGGTGATGTGCTCACGGGACATGTTGACATTGACATGTGTTTTAAAATTGCTTTGACACAAAGTATTCAAGCTGTATAGAACTATATAGCTTGAATGTAGCCAAATACCTTGTAAGATCTGGATCTTGGGATCCACTCGTTCAAAAGGATCTATTTCTACCTTACCTTGCCTTCTTCTCTTCAAAATTCTGGGAAAATAATGAATGGGATGTTTTACTTGAACAGAGGTTGTAATTAAGTAAAACTATATGCAATTATAAGGAGTGTGATAAGCATCCTGGTCATTTCCTGGAATACTTTTACTGATCAGAAGGCTTGGGACCTGATTCCAAATTTGTGCATGCTGGATCACCTTTCAGTACAGATTTAATCTAGATCAAGCGTGAATACAGCAATGCATTTCAATTGCACTACCAGAGCACTTGATACACTGTTTATGCCTCTTCTATGGTGGCTATGCTTTTTCAATAGGAGGATGAAAGATGCTTGATTCAGCAAGAAGTCAAGTCCAGTATCAAGTCCTCTAGGACAGAGTTAACCTTCACGTTTTTTACATATACTCGAAGTTGCATGGTGAGTTTCTAAGAGCTCAGGACTTTGCATCATGTGGCTGCACTGTTTCTGATCCAATTTCCAAAAAGATATTGACAGCCTTGTGAACCTATGACCTTATGGTTTGTTCCTGTCCATCAAGCAGAGGAAATGTGTCTGGATTTTTTTTTTTATTAAAGCACCTGATTAACAGTTTCAGTTGCACTGTATAAACATTATTAATAAGAATGATTCTGAGCTAGTGCACTGTGAAAATTACTTAAATAGGGTTATTTTCAAGTAAATTTTTATTCTCACAATAGAATGCGTAACATGGAAAGTCCATTGTTTAATCTCAGGGTGCAAGAGAAGTTTCTTTGGTGTGCTGATTGTACAGTTACATAATAGATCCTTAAAAATTTATCAGTTTTCTAATGGAAATCTAAAATTAGTATCTTCTGTCCATAATTCATTTTCTAAATGTATAGTTTGGTTTTGGGCAATAGTAATCAACAGCTGCCAGTGAATTCATTAAGAACAATCATATGTCACTTTTTCAAATACAGTTATTTATTCAATGCCTATTTTACTATCTTATTCTTAGCCTATCAAATAACATCATAGAAAATCTACTGATCTGAATAATGCATTCTAGAGTTTTTCCAGGACATTAAAAGCTAACTTTATCTAGAGTAGGATTAAGGCATAAACACTATATCCCACTACCTGCTGGAACAATGTACTTAAGGAAAAATCTCTGACTTGCATTTAAAGCTTAAAAAGCAAATTTCCTGTCTTGTAATTGTAAAGGAAATGCTGCAATCATAAATTAAGTATGACTGATTGAAGGTGTTTAATCTCCTAGCCTAAATAAGAAGTGTGAGCAGCAACTAACACTTAGTGAAATAACTCTGTGAACAGACAAAGGAAGTCACAGATGGCTTCTTTTCACACACAGACACATGCATAGCTTGTCTGCAGAGATGTACTATCTATGCATACTTCTTCCTGCTCCTGCTTCTTCCCTGAAGGGTGATGGGTATTCCTGTAGTCACTTCATTGTTCCTGAGAGGATCATCCCCCGAGGCCTGTCTGGGAGAAGATAACAAGAGTGTGTCACTGTTCTTGCCAGGATGGTGAGGAAGGCAACTCCTGCCACCACTACTCCAGGAGAATCACAGCAAAGCTAGTGGGAACCCAGCGTTATGATATACCTGAGTCCATAGACTACTTCAAAGCAAAGCCTAGGAGAAGATGCCCCAAAAGTGTATGGATAATACACTGGGATTTGTCAGACAGGTCTTTTAGGCTGATCCCCACTGTGGAATAAAAAGGAGTAGGGAAGCCTGTACTATAGCATAGCACATCTGTATTTAACTACATTAGCAATAACATAGAATCATAGAATGGTTTGGGTTGGAAGGGACCTTAAAGATCATCTGGTTCCAACCCCCCTGCCATAGTCAGGGACACCTCCCACTAGAATAGGTTGCATAAGGCCCCATCCAACGGGGGTCTTGGTTGTCATGAATATGAATAAAAGAGATAGCCCACTAATCAATACATAAGAAAGCTTTCAACAGATACAACAGTTTAATGCCTTTTTTGCATCAGCTTCCACCACCAAGGTCAGTTGCAATTAGATGGTAGCACAATGGTGTAGTTAAAGGAGTAAGTACTCAGCCAAGACAGAACAGATTAGAAAATACTTTGAATTATGTACATTGTCTGAACCTGAGGAACTTCAGTCTAGGATACTTAAAGCACTAGATGAAGTAGCAGCTGTCTTTGACAAAGTGTGAAAAGTAATGAGAGATTAGAGAAGGGAAAACATAGTGCTTGTATTTAAAAAGAGGGCAAAGCGAAATGAGGGAATTCTAAACCAATCAGTCTTATGCTTTTTCCTGTGAAAATGTTGGAACAAACTACTTATAATAATCAGAAACAACAAAAGTTACAGCCAGCATAAAGCAAGTCATAGCAAGATAGTTTGTTTTCTACATCAGGTTAATGGGTCTCATAGATGAAGAAACAGCTCATGTTTGTATACTGACTATACTATTGGTTTTGATATTCCTGTATGTGAAAGTTTAATAAATAACCTGGAGAAACATGACCTAGATGAAACTAGCGTAATGCAAATCTGTACTAATAGTAATTATTGACTGTTCTCCATCCAAGTGGGAGTGCAGAGAGTGTATTGACTGGAGTCCTGCAGGGGCAGGTTTCAGTATTGTTCACTATTTCAATAGGTACCTAAATAGTTAGATAGAAAATCCATCTTTGCAGAGGACACAAAAATGGGAGATAACACCAAAAAAAAAGGAGACTACCTACACTTAGTCAAGGTTAGAATTCAAAAGAGTAAATCAAAGAAATCACCTGGAGAAAAAAAAAAAATATATAATTCAATAGGAAAAGTGCAAGATGCTACCTTTGGGGAAAAAAAAATCAAATGTAGGATGGAGAACAATGAAGTGCTCAGGTGACTGTTCTACAAAGAAGGATGTGAGACTCCTGGTGTACTACCAACATACAATGCTGTTAAAAAACCCACCACTAGTGAGGTGGATAAACAGGAATACAGTCTACAAGACACAGGAAATAATCCCACATTATATGGCACTGGATACTCTTCAACTGTTATACTTTGTTCAGTTCTGGGCACTCAACAGTCAAGAATCAACCAGCAAGTGTCCAAAGAAAACCAAAAGAATGACTGGAGCTGTAGAAAACATGGTCTGAAAGAAATTAGGAGTATAGTCTGGATGCATTTTTTCTGAAAAGGCAAGAAAGATTCAAAGTGGCTGTTAGGGAAAACTTTGGAATGTTGAAGGTGTTGAATCGTTGGGATAAAATTCGTAGAATCGTTTTGGTTGGAAAAGAACGTTAACATCTTGGAGTCCAATCATTAACGTAACACTGCCAATCCCACTACTAAACTATGTCCCTAAGCACCTCATCTACATGTCTTTAAAATACCTCCAGGGATGGTGACTCCACCACCTCCCTGGGCAGCCTGTTCCAATGCTTAACAACCCTACCAGTGAAGAATTTTTTCCTAATGTCCAACCTAAACCCCCCCTGGCACAACTCGAGGCCATTGTCTTTTTGTCCTATCACTTGTTACTTAGGAGAAGAGACCAACCTCCTCCCCTCCCCCTCCACCCCCCCTCCCGGCTATAACCTCCTTTCAGGTAATTGTAGAGAGTGAGAAGGTCCCCCCTGAGCATCCTTCAGGCTAAAGAACCCCATTTCCCTCAGCCACTCCTCACAAGACTTGTGCGCTAGACCCTTCAGCAGCTTCCTTGCCCTCCTTTGGGCATGCTCCACCACCTCTGTGTCATTCTTGGAAAGGGGCCCAAAACTTAACACAGTTCATGAGATTGTAGAGGTGTTTTGTAAACAAGCTAACTAACGTTTTAAAGAGCGGGTCAGGAATGATTAAGATAGAATTCATTTTGCATTGGGCTAAAGTAATGGGCTGCGTGACCCTGAGAGATCCTTTGCAGCCTTAGCATTCCATGTCTTCTCCACAACCTAATCAGGTCTAAAAGATTTCAGCCTAGTGAAGCAGAGGGCTAGTCTCTGTCCTAATTACTCTGCTATTTTAAATTGCCTCAGAATTTTTTAATTTTTTTTTTTAACATGAAACATACTTTCTCTGATGATTTTAACTGTGACTATTCAGACCTAATATTTGTTTTCAGTATCCTTATGTAGATTAAGGATTAGGACATCCTAGAGAGGTCTTAAATTAAGTCTAATAAACAATAGTGCCAGAGCATGTTTCTGCAGACAGAAGATTATTGTGGTGTTAACTAACTTGAGCTAGATATCTTAATACTATGCAGGAATGGAGCACAGATTGCTTTCTCAAATGGCTGAATGAATCATTTCACTAATCCATTCATGGCAGGAGGGTAAGAGGCGGATGTGTCACTTTGATACCATTTCCTTGAAAAGCAGCTGGAACTCTTCATATGTGAACTGAGCCATTGTCTGTTCAGAGAATTCTTGTTCATGGGCCTTATTACTTTCACTATTTTGAGTTCTTTGCAGAGAATTCTTGAGGTTATTTTAGGTATCTTTTGCACCTAAAGATACAACACAGTAGTTGAAATGGAATTAATTATTCATTCTCCAATCAGTATCTGAAAAGTGCCAGAATATTTGTTTGATGTTCTAGAAAGAGCTGGTATGGCATACTGTCACATGCTGACCCCTTCTGATCACTCAGTGAGCACTGGCTGCTATGGAGTGAGTAATTAGCTCTCCCCAAAGGTGCAAGACAGTTTCTTCTGTACATTTATTATGCAATAATAAACATTATGCATGTTTATCATCTGTGGAAGATACTACACTGTAACGATGACTGTTGTTTTTACCACTCCCAGTGGTAAATTTCCAAAGAATAAAGTAAGTTTCCCAGGAATAGCTGTTCTGGTGCTTCACACTATCTACCAAAGATGGAATAAGTGGTTCACTTAAGCAAGTTATTTTTCTCATTATAATAGCATATATGTGAGCCAGCACTAGCACACTTCTGGTTTCATGTTTCATCAGTTTGTTTCCACAGGATTCAGTTTGTGCCATACACAAAGGATGAGCTGCTTCTAGTTGTGTGTGTGATCTTGATAATCTCATCTACTATCAGTGAGAACTTCTGTGAGAAGCCTGGTACTCTGCTGGTCATTACTTTTTATATCTGTATCTTTATCAACAAGTA
>JANIJG010000841.1:29324-39998 GCA_024611175.1 Megaceryle torquata | reverse complement strand
GATCTGTCATAGTCTTCACTGACTGACGAGTAAATTTTCTGCTATAGTGGTGAAGATGGGATGGGAGGGGAGGGGATGGGATGGGATGGGATGGGATGGGATGTCTGTAGGAAGGAACTTCACTGCTGGGCAGATCTGATTAGTACACCACCATAGAAGATTTCTGAACTATGTACACAGACAAGAATGCACATGGACATTTTGTATGGACAAGAGCAGCAGGATTAGGTCTGAAACTTGCATCCTTAACAACAAAGCAAACCAGTGATAGTAAAAGTCCCTACATATTTTTTGACATTTAAAACAAATCAAACCGGTATCTGAAAAAACCCAGTATGTTGTAAATTAAAACCTTCATGAGAAAACAATATGCCAGTGCTTATTTTCTTTGGAATTAATGTGTATTAACTGCAGCCAGCACTTGTTCATCACTGCACTGTGCTGATACTGGAACAGACATAAATATAATCAAATCCAGGCCTCTTTCTTTCTCTCTACTTCTTTTCCATTCTGACCAATGCATTTTAATTCATTCCATATGAATGAAGTTCAACCATTAATTTTATATAACCTGATCTATGCCACAGAATAAATAATACAGTATCTCTTGCCAAATTAGAACAGTCTAACTGAAATAGATATGTGCATTTAGTGAAGCCAAGACATAATTTTCTTGAACCAATATTAGTATGGCAGCCAACATATGGGATTTTAAACCCAAAATACATTTGTATATGGGCTTTTATAACACAAAAAGATATACATTTTTCCAAACTGGTGTACATTCAGTAAAACCCACCAGCTTCCTCAGTGTCAACTGATACAGCAGTGGATAACATGCTATCCTTCCTCCTTTTATTTTCATTTCTAATTAACATCTTTCTAAACTTGTCTGGTTAGATTTACTTTGTTTCTGGCAGAAACATCTTCAAAAACAGAATTCTTCCCTTTGATTTCAAGTTCACTCTTCTATTCCTCAGTAGCAGTCCAATATCATAACTTAATCTGGAAGGAAAGGCAAAACTGTAATTATTTTGCAGACCTCTCAATCCTTGGCATCTGTGCATTCTGAAATAATCATGGAATTGAGTTTTCAGAAAAGAGGCGCTGCGTCAAATCTACCTCAGTTGGTAACTTATTTTGAGTATTGATCTGCAAAAGCAAAACTGTTATTATCTTTCTTGAATACATTCATCCAGAAAAGTGCTTTTATGGTTCATATTTTCAGCTGCTGCAAAGAGAGTTCTATCAGTGCATCCTGTGCTGGTTCTGCTGCTCAATCAAAATACTTCAGGTTGAACTGTTTTGGTGTGATTCACCAAACAAAGAGATCTGTAGCTGCTGATAATTTTGGAGAAGGTGAGAACTGACATCAGTGACAATAAACTGTGTAACTGTATGGCTACATATAGAAATTTCTTCTTAGCTCCAGGTGTTAGTGTTTGGTTTATATTTCTGATGAGAATAAACAGGCAATCCTCCCTGCTTAAGTGTTACTGGGTTTGTACAAGATGATCAGCCACTTTGTGCTTGAACAGACCTTTTGAGTTTCTGCTTCTTGGAGGTACCATACTGGACTAAAATAAACACAGAAAATTGACAATAAAAACCTTGAAGTGCTTGTTCTGCAGGATTGTCTCCATTTAAGTCTCAGGGCAAGATCACATGAGACACAGAACAGGATTTCTCTCTATTAGCCCCTTCCCCCCTCCCTCCCAGGGGAGGATAAAAGGGGGAATAAGGAAAAAGAAAAATGCTTCACACAAGATTGGAAGTTAAGACTATAACAAATTTAATGAATAACATAAGAAAAACAGAAGAAGGAATATTAAGGGAAGAAGGATACAGAACTATATACAAAACCTGGTCTCAGATGGTGATGGATTGTGCAGTGAACGTGAGTGAAGCACAGCCCTGCTGCGATGCCCATGCAGCAGCAGAGCCCAGGAAGAAAGAGACATCGACATCATTCCCCCCCCCAGCACTTCCTGTCTCCTCCTTATATGGAGTGTGTCAGGGAAGGGGAGGGAATAACAGCTGCCCTCTGACTCCTCAGGGTCCTTCGGTTACCACCTGCACCCCTACTCAGTCTGTTCACTCTTAAACCACAACAAGGACTTTCTCCAAAACTTAGTGAAGTAAAATGTGAAGTCTCCAGTGACTCCAACCAGCCTTGGCTCTTCCTCAGGTTTTGATGTCTGGCTCACATTACAGCAGAGGTGGCTTATGGATATAAGAGACTCACACCAAGCTAAGTGTAGGATAGGCATTCCAGGTGCTAAACTATATTACACTTTTCCCTCACTTTTGAATGTTGTGGAGATTTCATTTTCCTAGAATATAAAGCTTTCTGATATCTTTCATAAACAAATTAATGTTTTGAAGAAGAGCTACAGGAGATATTTAACTTTATTTTTAATATCACAAATTAAAAGTCTGTGGTGGATGATTTCACTGCAGTTGCAAGATGAGTGGCTCACTCTGCAGAGCTTACTTGAAGGTAACTGCTTCTTTGACAGCAAATAAGTTAATGCATATGTACAAAGTCCATCATGAATCTCTCAATTTATGTTCTCCAACATTGTTATATATATAAATATGTTATTCCACCACATGAACCTTTTCCCTTCTAATTGTTGTTTTTACACAAAATAGCTATGTACTTAGAATATTAAATGTACCAACTCTAGTAATCGCAAGATTAAAGTGAGTCCAGAAGTGGAAACAACATAAAAGAGTATTCCTTTATCCTTCATCTGTCCTACACAGAAAACAGGGAGTCACCAAATGTATATAGGTTTGAAGTGATGTTCATCTAATATACTTTCAGGTTTCTGCTGTATAAGTGTCTATAACTAAACTAATTGTCTTGATTTTCATTGTAATAAGTGGACATACAGTCAATATAGTAATAGGCTTAGAGCTGTGTAGTCACCGGAATTTCACCAATGCAGATGATGTCATGCTGTTTTAGGATCAGATGAGTCATAATCTCTTGACCAGAATGATGAGGGGTTTGGATCAATTGCTTAAATATATGCCTGTCATGACTACTGAGACAACACCACAGGGTGGCAGGTACAAACCCTATAGGAATTATTTCAGGCAGTGGTACAGGAGCGTCAAGTGCACATCTGAAATGGCACTAGGAATCCCTGTTTGTATTAGACACCTGTGCTTAGGCAATTGAATCAAGTCATTAGCTAGCATGTTGAAAAGGATCAAGGTAAATTAGTATCTTTCTGTTTCATATTATTGAGAAATGAGAATAATCATTCTTTAACTAAAAGACAGGCTAACTTGTCCAGAAAGATTAGGGTGAAATGCTGACCTCATGGTAGCTTAAGGTGAAATGTGTACCAACTTTAGCTGCCAGGAAATTGTTAGTTCTCAGAAAACAACAGTTTTCTTACTGCTCTCATTGAATAGTGCTACACTGACACTATTGGAACTATGCCAGTAGCAGGATTGTGTCTGGAATACCCATTTATGACATGAGGGCAAATAGTAATAGTACAGACCAACATTAAAGAAGGATATATGTTTCTTACTAAATCAGTTAACAGTCATGAAAACCACTTGAAATTAATAGAAACTAATTGAAAGCAATGGAAAATTACCTGAAAATATAGCACAAGTAGATGAAATTAATTGAAGATAATTGATAGTGACTGGAATTAATAAAAAATGGAAACAAATTTAGCTTAATTGAAATGTATTGAAATTGAATTAAACTCAATAACTCAGAATCTATTAAATTTAATAGAATCTAATTGATATTCATTTTATGCAATGTTTAATAGTAACATAACATTCTTAAAAAGGATTTTTATTAGATGTTTTATTTGTATAAAACTATTTTCATCTAATAGTGAGAATAGATTTTAACAGAAAAAAAAAAAAGTGATGCAGAACATAGAAACTATAAGCTTCTTTTGGAATAGTCATGTGGATGGCATACAATACTGATAAAAGTTCCTGACAGGATTTAGTAAGATAAAAAGAAATCTCATGGATTTTGTATCAAGGTTGAGGCTTTTATTAGAGTTTAATGAGAACATTCTATCTGTTAAGATGTTGTCTTTTATTTGATTAATAACTCCTTGACCAGATATTGAATCCAGCATCTGTCTTCTTTATGAGTGTACTGTGAGAACCCTTACTTGTTGTCTATGAAGCATTTTATGTCTTATGAGCTTCCTAACAGATTTCCTTCTGTTATAACACTAGTGTTTTCACTATTTCCACCTCCCTCAACCTTTGTTGCTTTTGAAGGAACTAAATACTTTCCTACATAAGCCCATTAACAGATATATTTAACTCAGTGTTTGAATTATACTTTTCATGGATGTGTGCTCTTGTAGTAACTTGCAGGTAATTGAACAACAGTGAAATACTTTTTACTGAACTGGTGTTGAGATCACACTATTTCAAGAATGTGAAATACGAAGAAACCAGTAAAATCAGGAATAACACATAAAAATAGAACAATTTTTATGTTAAATATTTATGAAAAAAAACCCCAAAACCCAAAACAAACAAAACAAAGCAAAACAAGTAAAACACACACACAAAACCAAACCAAACCAAAAACCAACCAATCAACAAACAAACAAAAACCACAAAACAAAACCAATAGTAACCCATACCCGACAAAGTAGTTATGGTACATCTAAAGGCTCTAGTTCTAAGTAAGACCAAATGTTTAAGCATATGTGGAAGACCAATACCTTTCAGGAAAGCTGAAAAAGCATATGCTACTTCTGAAAAACAAACTTATGTCCTTGTAGTGGCAAAAAAAAAGGGACATGGTTTAAGCTGAACAGGGTTTAAATTTATTTATTTATTTTGTATTTCATTTTTTTATTTCAGTGGAGACCTACTACTCAGTGAAAACCTCAGGGAGGGTTATATTTTGTAAAATGACTGATAGGTAAATAGTTATGAATGCTTATCACATGCTTTTGAGTGTCAGTGTTGTCAAACCTGTTTTTCCTATTCACATGTGCAAATCTCTACTGTTTGTACATATCTGCCAATTTTCTGGAAAAAGTAGGTGAAGGTAACAGACTGAATTCCTTTACTTGATGGGTCTTTCCTTGTGGGACTTACCCAACTTCTGAAGTTTAAAACTAGGTTTAGGAGACGAGGTGGGATTCAACTTACAAACTAGGATACCAATGTTTAGGACACTGAATATAGGTTTTTACAAACATGCTTCTGACATCACTTCCCACTGTAGTCAGGAGCTTAGAGTCATGCAGATGACTAAATGCAGATGTCTCCTTCAGGTGAAGCAGATTAGATCTCTAGACTTTAACAAATATCTTGGGGATTGATTCTGTACTACACATAGCAACGACTGACATTCAAAACACTTAAAAATTCTAAGTTATCCATAGCAGACATTACACAGGATCTACAGGATACTTGTGGTTAGCTGGAGATCATGCAGGATGCCCTAGGACATCTGAAAGAGTACTCAGTGCTTATGTTAAAGCTACTGAATCATGCCCCTGACAGTAATGGGAACTTATACACTTAGGTGCCATTTAGTCATCTATATGCCAGAGTCTAAATTGATGTACTTTAACCACCAACTTGAAGCATACCACTAGTTGGACCAGGCAATTAAAATGAGAGTAGAAGATAATCTCTGAATTTCAATGTGGTCTGCACTCAGCAGTTATTAAGTGGATTTTGCTGGCATTTCTAAAAAAAGAATTTTGTTTTGTGGAAGGTATTTGCTTAGGATGAAGTGCAAGGCTCTTTTCTGACAAGAAGGCCACATTAAAAATAAAGAGTTGGAGAAGTGAGAGAAAAAAGATATGAAAAGTGGAGAAAAGGAAAATAGAAGAAGGAAAACCAAAATAAGTGAACTAGAAGGAATGAGAACAATGAATAAACACTACACAACTGCCCTCCTGGACATAGGAACACAGGCATCATGTGTTCTCACTCAAATCCCCAAGACTTTTCTGTGGCATCCATAACAAGTCATCTGTTTTGCTGCAACTCTGATATCATTCAGAAACTAGGTAAAACTGCCTTCATGTTGAAAATCCTGAAGTGCAAATAGCTTTAATAGCATTTCTGAGGGAAGTTCTGATAGGAAACAAAGCACATTGTGACGCTCTGGAGAGAGCTGTGAAATGCATCTCAGGAATGAAACCTGAAACAGAAATCCATCCATCCCCATTTGTCATTGTGAGTAAGTTAATGACCATTTCTGCCTGATGCACAGCAGCAGACAAGCCTCTGATTTACTGTTTAGCTGGCTGATATTTGAAACACGTACACTGCTAGGTAACACTATGTATTCTCCCTGTCCCCTCCATCCTATTTACCCACTTTTAGCTTCCTGCTGAGATATGATTTCCTTTGACTAAGCACTTGAGTTTAATTGTAAAATGGAAACAGAAACATAAGATATGTAATTCTTTTGAGCTGGGAGAAAAAAAAACAAGTGACTTTTGTGTGGGACAGGGGACACAAACTGATTTCTATGTCTTGTGTTTTTTACTTCAGCCAGAAGCTTGTGGGATGGTAGAGGAAGGGCACAATAAAGTGAATCATTGGAGAATTTAAATTGGTCTGTCTTACCTGTTCCAATTCACTGCTTGCCACACCACATCCTGTGGCTATCTTACTATCTGTTGTCCATAGAATGAGTATAGGGACATCATCTTTGTAACTCTTACCAAATAGACTTATGTTGGATCCCCTCTCAGCTTCCTCTTCCCCAAAATAAAAAAGCCCAGGTACTAAGTTTCTTGTAGTTGTTGTAACCCAGGACCCTGATCATCTTGTTAACTTTCCAGTGGACCTTCTCTAGCTTTTCAACATCCTTCTTTAGCTGAGGAATCCAAAACTGTCCATAATAGATGCCCATCCTGTTGTCCATCAGATTAGTCACTGGCTTAATTTTTGAGGCCTTGAATGAAATAAAAAATGCCTTAAAAATAAAGGAATGGAGGATAAACAAAGGGACTTCTAAGTATAATAGATACCAGAGATTTGTCTAAATAAAGTTTGCACAAAAATGTCAATCATTCAGGGAAAATAACATGCTAAATGCTGATGACAGAAACATTTTTTCCCTCATTGCTTTCAGGGAGGAATAAAAAAAAAAATAAAAACCATAACATGTTTATCAGAAACTCAGGATTCCATTAATAGCCCTATAAGAGCATTTAGGAGGAGGGAGAAACCTTGAAGTCAGAATCATGAATGTGCTAAATCACTTAGAAATATATACCGCAACAGTTTGGTGAGCAATAAAAGCATGTTATAATTTTAATGCATTTTTCAGTCCAGTCTGATTTTTTACCAAATAGCTTTGATTGGCCAAGGAGGTTTCTGAAAAGATGGGTTAATGCCTGTGATTAGCTCTGCTCATTCAAAATTGCTGTTTAGATATTCTGAACTGTCACATCATATCCTAGCATGAAAGTACACTTTTGCCCTTTCTTATAAATCTTGAATTACATTAGAACACAGCTCAACATTATTCAGTATCAGATTTTTCCTCCTTCTTCTTCTTTTCATTGTATTTATTTATTTATATACTGATAATAACATCCTTGGGGGCATTGTATAGGCAAGGCATGTATCTTGGCCTCCTCCTTTCCCCAGGAGGGCAATTCCCTTGTGGTAATTATAAGATGTCATATGTTATTATGAAGGTGCCTTATTGCTCAAACACATCAGGGATATCTGATAATGTAATTACTTCACCTTATAAAACTATTATAAATCATGCATGGGGAACATTTTTTTTCCATAGCAAAGCTGTCTGAAGAATTATCACGTTGCATGGAATGGGAATATCATGGTATGGTTAGCATTATGCTCCCTAAGCCTGTAGCAGGCAGTGGCAGTATTAAAATAAAATATTTTATGTGAATGCTTAAAGAAGATGCATTCAGAAAACATGGTCCCTTCCCTTTCTAAAGGTCTAGGAGAACAGGTTATCATCTAAGAGAGCATATTCTGCACATGTGCCTTCCGAGACAGGAACAGCAGCTGCAGATTTCCTTTTTTGTCTTTTTTTTTTTTTTTCCTTGACTTTCCTCCTTCCTCCTCCTCCTTCCCAGCTTTCCTGAGTGAAGTATAATTGTTATAAAAGCAAATCAATGAGCACTTGAAACATTGGCCATTGTACAAAGATTTGTGCTTCTATTGGCCATCACTTTAATAACATCTAATGATTATTTCTCCCTCTTTCAGCCTCTGAGGTTTCCCAGCACTCTATTGATTAGAGATTGTGACAGAGTTCTGATTATAATTAAAAATCATCAATGGGTAAACAAAATGCAGCAATAAACTGAATGGATAATCACTAGGCTGGGTGATGCAACCACAAAATATTTCCAATAGTACTAGCTAGAGAATAATTGAAAGTCACTTGATGAGACACAATTCAGTAGGACTTTACTGAATCTTAGATAAAGGATTTTATGTCCTAAGTAAATAAGTAGTGTTACTGCTCTAAATCAAACTCCTTTACACCCAGGGTTCCCGATTACCACAGTGGACCCATTTTTGAGACTTCTGTCCCGAAGGTGGCGATATAACCCTCCAGGATTCACTCAAAAAAATGCAAGACTGCATCTGATAAAGTAACAGGCAAGTGTATAGAACAGGAAAAGAGGGAGAGGTCCTCCTTTGGCAGTTCCTGGTACTGCATGTGCTTCTGGACACGACCTCTGAGTACTTGGGTTTGGAACATGAACATCTCTAGAAGGTGTCATCAAATTCAGCTGTAAATTTCATTGATAAATTGACATTTACACCACTACCTAAATGGAAGCGATCTAGTTTAATGAGAAGGAGTGGATAAAGAGTCTAGAGACTTTTTTTTCTCATACCAGCTGCTTTATGATCTGTGTGCTTCTTACACTCCCTGTTATCTTTGTCCATAGCAAGTATCCACATGTGAGAAGATAAACCATGGATACCACAATGTGTACGAGATCTTTTATACCAAACAGTTATTTTTCATTCATATATTTCAAAGGCTGCATTTTAAGGGCTGGAAGCTCTAAATATTCTCCACTCTTTCATCCAGATCTCCACACAAACTGATTTATAAAACGCACTGAGAATTCCTAAAAGGCTTCAGCTTTGTCATAATATGCTGAAAAGTTCAACAATATTCTTCAAGCTGTTAAACTTGCATCAAGCTCAATTGTTAAACAAATATAAGGGAAGATTGTGCTTTTAATTTTTTGGCCTGCATACAGTCCTGTATGTCCTCTCCAGTTTGGAGAGTATGCTCTAAGTAAGTCTGTGGAATTGGGATGAGGAAATGCCATTTTTTCTCACAATACGTGAAACTGCTCTGCGAAATCATGTTGGGTGCTTTCATCTGAATTACCCTTCAAAGCAGTAACCTTGACATAGCTCAACTGAGGTAGTTAAATAAATGGGACCTGCTATCAGACTTCATATAGCCTTTGTGAGCTTGCATGAATTATTTACAGACTCATTTTCAGGCACATAAAAAGGAGCCAGCAGCCTACTTAATTTTAAGTTACTCTATCCTTGCTGTTTACCATGCATTGGCTGGAATCCATGGCCTCGTATCCCTTATGCTTTCATCATGCTTCTTTCTTTCCACCTATGGTGTGTCCACCTGCCTTGGAAAACAACAACCATAACCCAGGAGCCATCCAGTGCTATCAACCCAGCAGCAGAGCCTCCCAGTTCTTACAGGAGTCTCTACATGTTGGAACTGTAAAAAGTTACTAGCCATCATCAACATCATCATCAGCAAATGGATTTAAAATGTCCATGTAATGCAGACCTACACAGCAGGATCCTTAGAACTTTTCATCATTATTTGTATACACAAAAGTGAAATAATTTTCTGCTTTCTCAGGTTCTTCATAATCAGCTGATCACCTTTTTTATGTGTGTGTGTTTTTGACCGTTTAGCATACAATTGGATATGAATACCACTACATTTCTTTGTTATTGCAGTATTTTGGATGTGCTTCGCTAAGGAATTTCTAGTCCTGGTAATTTGCATATATTTTCACTTGAAATCTGCCTCCAGGGGCCTTCTCTTTGTCTGGACAAATGGTGGAAAGAGTAATGTGCAAGTGCTTCTTAAATGGTTGCTGCACTCTGCTGGTCAGCCTTGACACGTCACAGAAACCTTGTGTTTATTTGGAAAGCAAGACAGTAAGGATATATGGGAAATCACATGTGGAAACAGAGTAAGCAGCACCTCTTTCTCCCCAGGTGTATTACTTAGAACTATTTAGTTTTCTGTAGAGGGAAAACTTAGTATGAGGGTGTGGGGCTGAGTATGTGGATCTGAGGAGAAGGCAGATAATCCATGTCCCATGGCAACAGAAAGGGTGCCCCAATAACTAATGCTTCAGATGGAGTATTGCACTTGTATCTATCCAAGATGAATTCACCAAGTTCACAAGTGAAGGGCTGAAGAGCCACCCTCAGTGCACGTCTGTTTGACATAACCGAGAGAAGTCAACATTGTGGTAACATAGGAGAAAATTCCATCCCTCTTTAAAAAGCAGAGAGGTAGAAACTGTGTAAGAGAAAAAAAAAAAATAAAAAAAAAGAAACCAAACATCCCATTTCTCACTTCTTTTCACCACATAAATGCTAGATTAAAATCTGCCACATTAGACACCTCCACATTTC
>JANIJG010000836.1:0-20941 GCA_024611175.1 Megaceryle torquata | reverse complement strand
TTCACCTTTTTTTCTCACACCTGCTCCCCCCAGGTTTTCCCCCCCCCTATAAGGGTGGGGAGCAGAACAACTTCCCCCCCCCCCCCCATAATCCAGGAGGAAGCAGTTAATGATCTGCTATGGCACCTGGAGACTCACAAGTCCATAGGGATGGATGGGATCCACCCTAGAGTGGAGTAATTGCTGGAGCTTGCAGAAGAGCTCACCAAGCATATCTCCCTCATTTATCAACAGTCTTGGCTAACAGGGGAGGATCCAGGTGACGGGAGGCTTGCCCAGTGCAATGCCCCCCTACACAAGAAGGGCCAGAAGGAGCATCTGGGGAACTATAGTCCTGTGAGCCTGACCTTGGTACCTGGAAAAATTATGGAGAGGTTCATCTTGAATGAGCTTACATGGCAAGTGCAGGACAGCCAAGGAATCGGGCCCAGTCAGCATGGGTTCAGGAAAGTCAGGTCCTGCTTGACCAACCTGATCACGTTCTATGACCAGGTAACTTGCCTAGTGGATGAGGGAAAGGCTGTGGACATTGTCTACCTGGACTTTAGTAAAGCCTTTGACACAGTCTCCAATAGCATTCTCCTAGAGAAGCTGTCAGTTCATGGCATAGATGTGTACTCTTCACTGGGTTAAAAACTGTCCATCCAGCCCGGCCCAGAGAGTTGTAGTAAACTGTGTTTGTGACCTGTCACCAGTGGTGTGCCCCAGGGCTCAGTTTTGGGGCTGATCTTGTTCAATATCTTTATCAACAATCTAGATGAGGAGATTGAGTGCTTCCTCAGCAAGTTGCAGATGACACCAAATTGGGTTGGAGTGTTGATCTGCTTGAAGGTAGTAGGAAGGCTCTGCAGAGGGATCTGAACAGCTTGGATTGAGGGACCAAGGCCAATTGTATGAGGTTTAACAAAGCCAGTGACAGGTCCTGCACTTCAGTCACAAAACACCAGACAATGCCACAGGCTTGGGGAAGATTGGCTGGAAAGCTGCCTGGCAGAAAAATACCTGGAGGTGCTGGTCAACACCCAGCTGAGTATGAGCTAGCAGTGTGCCCAGGTGGCCAAGAAGGCCAATGGCATCCTTGCCTGGATCAGAAATAGGGTGGCCAGCAGGAGAAAGTGAGTGGTCGTGCCCCTGTATTCATCACTGATGAGGCCATGCCTTGAGTACTGTGCTCAGTTCTGGGCTCCTCACACTAAGAAAGACATTGAGGTGCTGGACTGAGTTCAGAGAACATCAATCAAACTGGTGAAGGGTCTGGAGAGCTAGTACTATGAGGAGAGGCTGAGGGAATTGTTTAGTTTGAAGAAGAGGAGGCTGAGGGGAGACCTTATCACTCTCTACAACTACCTGAAAGGAGGTTGTAGTGAGGTGGGTTCAGCCTATTAAGTAAATAATGACAGGACTAGAGGGAATGACCTGAAGTTGCATCAGGGGAAGTTTAGACTAGATAGTAGGAAGAATTTCTTTACTGAAAGAGTAGTCAGGTGCTGGAATGGGCTGCCTGGGGAGGTGGTGGAGTCACCATCCCTGGAGCTGTTTGAAAAACATGTAGATGAAGTACTTCAGGACACGCTCTAGTGGGATGGTGAGGGTTTTTTGTGTGTGTGGTGGTTTTTTGCTTGGTTTTTTTGTGTTGATGGTTGGATGCAGTGATCTTAGATGTCTTTTCCAACCATGAAAGTTCTGTGATTCTGTTATCAAATACATGTTCATGCAAATTAAACACTCCTATTTACATGGCTTATAGTTGGTAAACAAACTAGTGCCAGTCTTCTGCTATGTCCTTCTGGAATAGGCTACAACAGAGAAAGCAAGCCTGGGAGAGTTGGCAGGATGTTGGGCTAAGAAGCCAATGCTTTTGTGGCTATGCACACATAAGGTCTTGCACTTAACAGCACTTAATATTCAAAGTGGTCACTGAAGAAATGATATGCACCAAGCTTTCTTTCTGTATTGAAACGGTGTTTTCTAAGGCACTGCTGATAAACCATTCAGAACAACATCAGCCAGTTTATCAGGACAGGAGGTGAAGAACACTTGCTTCTTGCTTAAACTTCCAGAGTGACTAATCTCTGGAAGAATAAACAGTAGCTATTTACCTATCATCAAATCACTGGGAATAGACCTTTTCCCAAGAGCAACTACGAAGTCTTTGGTGATGACTCCAGTTTGGGCTGTGTGTGTTACATTCCACCCAAGACCTCAGCCCTAAAATAGTGCAGTGCCCTACTGCTGTGCTTGCATGCTGCCTCACTGTTGAGTCAGACACCACTTCCTGAAGAGCTCATGTTCTCCTGGGGATCTCTGCCTGGCACTGCTCACACCCAGCCTTGTTGTGCTCTGACAGGCAAGTCATAGCCTGGGATCAAGAGGGTTGCAAGCTGTACTTATGGTTTTTGTTCCTAAGGGTACCAAGGTGATACTTTCCCATCCAAAAAGCAGACATGACTCTCCCTCTATCCCCTTTACATGCTTATACACAGCTATGCTGGTCAGGACCTGCCTCTTGAGTAATCCTTTTGCCTTCTCTGTAAAGTGTCATCTTAAAAATTACAATGACACATGGTTTTGATACAAACTTAAGAAAAGATGTCCTTAAATAACCAGGGTAATTGTTCAAATCTTATGCCTTAGAGCTGTAGTCTCCAAAACTTTGGATGGAACACCCTTTTTGATCAAAAGTTGCCATTAGGAAGAACAATCTCAGTGCGTATGTCAATTAATATTACCCACCTTTTACTTAGTAATGCTAAGAATCTAGAGGTTAACTGTTATGGAAAATTATTAAATTGCTTGTGGACCACTTCTACAGAATGGGACAACTGGAAATGCTTTATTGTTCAACAGTTTATTACTAACTCTATTTGACTCCATTTCTTGCTAACTCTCTTAGGTTCTATTTACTACCAACTCTATTGTAATTTCTGTATTACTAACTCTACTAGACCTTATTTTCACCTCTGTTAGGCTCTATTCATTTGCTAACAACATTTCATCCAGCTCCACATACAGACGTGATGCAGCTGAAGCTCTCGTGTCCCAGTCTTGGCTTGCACCTTTCTAGCAGCTGGAGATCATTATTCTTGAAGTTAGGGCTATAATAGAAGCACAAAAGCTAAAAAAAAAATTTAAAATCTAAAAACCTAAGCTTGATGTTAGGTGAAACTATTTAAGTGCTCGTGGACCTGTTGCTGCTTCTTTGGTGGGTGAAAGTCTAGTGAATCTATAAACACAGTCTGGGCTTCTGCTGTACAAACAGGATGGGACAGCTGGACAAGGTTTATCATCCAAACACTTTATTACCAACTCTATCAAGTTCTGTTTCTTACCTAATCTATTAAACTCTGAGGGTGGTGAGACACTGGAACAAGTTGCCCAGGTAAGTTGTAGATGATCCATCACTGGATGTGTTCAAATCTGGGTTGGATGGGGCCTTGAGCAACCTGGTCTAGAGGAAGGTGCCCCTGCCATGTCAGGGGGGTTGGAACTCATGATCTTTAAGGTCCCTTTCAACCCAAACCACTCTATGATTTTTATGATCATTGAGTCTCACTGTTAACCTAATACTTCCAAGCTCACCACTAAATTGTGTCCATAAGTGACACATATAAACATCTTTTAAATCCCTCCTGGGATGGTGACTCCACCACTTCCCTCAGCAGCCTGGGACAGTGCTTGACAACCCTTTTAGGGAGGTTATTTTTCCTAATGTCCTACCTAAAGTACACTTAGTTGAAACAGCCTGTTCTTTGTGGTAATTAATAGTCCAGTTGTACAGTCCAGGGTTCAAAGACTACTTTCTCCATAGCATCTGCAATCCAAGAAAATCTGTTAAAACTTTCTTCAGATGACAAAAGGCTGCGCTGACACCAACTGCTTAATAGTGTAATCATTGACGCTTAAGGTATATTGCAAAAGTTTGGTAATTAAGACTGAGTGATGATTTATGTACTAGCTCATAGCTATAAATCTACAGCTAATGCTTCTGATATAGATTACATGTACAATACAAGTGGAAATGTTTTACAAACCAGCTGAACAAATGGGAGAGTGGGGAGGGGGATGTGTGTGTGTTGCTCAAGAGGAATTAGAACATAGAGTGGAAAAGTGACGCTAAGCTCCCAAGCCAGTGGGAATGGGAAATATTTACATGCTAATTGACATAGTTAACTCAAAAATACGTCAGTTGTTAACCAAAAAAAAAAAAAAGGCATTTAATTCTTGCCTGAGAAGCCACACACTCCAGTCATGATGGTGATTGTTGCTGAATAGAAGCAGCTACTAAGACATACCCAAACCAAATATTTAGAGAAATCAAGTATATATTGAGGGCCTGAAAGATGCAAGCATTTCATACAGGGTTTTAACAAAAATACTTTTAGATAATGTTTATACTTTACAGGACTAAATGCTAAATTGCTAAAATGTTCATCTTAGAAAGATGTTACTTAGATGTTACTTAGAAAGGCAAGTGCAAAACCTGTTAGGAAGGTTCATAAATTATACAGCTCTTATCTCTCTGGAGAAAAAGTTCCAGAATTGGTTAGAGCACCAAGCCTGGAAAATGAGAAGAGAGCCAAGGTTTAAGGAATGTTTTCCAGAATGTTTGGGTCATCACAAGTCAAATATTCTCAGATAAAACTGTAACTTGGTCAAAAATGTGGTGTAGTAGGTCTAAGGAAGGGGATGGTTTTGTAACAGTGGTAAAAAGTACAGGTTAAAGACCATGGTCATTGCCATGAAAAGGAATATAGCCTTTTAGAGGTTACTTAGACGAAAGAGTGATTTTCATAGATCAATGCAAAGTTTTACGTCAGTAGAATTGAGAAAGCCTTGAAAAAAAAATCCACAGTGCTAAAGTGCGTTTGCTGTTTACAAAATATAGCTAATCTTAGTGAGTGGGAGCTGTCAATGTTGTACATAATGATGAAGAGTAAAAAGAGAAAATATTTGTATTTCACAACTCTATGAACCTTACATAAGGAAGTGAGGTAAACAAAGCATGTAAGTATATATAGTTTTTTAATCGCTTCCAGGAGATTATGGGTTTTAGTACCAAATTATTTAGAATAGTTTTATATAGTATGCATACTGGCTACCTGGTATGTACAGTTTATATCCCTGAAATATTACCCACTGTAACATTTTCTTTACAGTCCTGTATTTGATTGAAATCTCTGAAGGCTGATCAAAAAACTCCAGGGAATGGAACAGCCCAGCCCATATCCTTTCTTCCCTTTTCTCTGAGGAACTTCCTCTTTCTTTTCCCACCTCTTGCTTTTTAATAATGTGAGCTTTGTCAGGTCCCAGGTAAAGTTTGTAATTCAGATCCACAAAAACCTGACCTTTGTAGGAGACAGCGTTAAGTCACTCACTTCTTTGGACTGCCAGTCCAATGAAGAGCATCGTGATCATAATATCTCTTTCTATGGTGTTAGGAGTGCACCAGGGTGCAAGAACTGCAAACACTAAATAGTGTGGAAAATTATTACAAAGTATGGGTTACACTCTGGGGGCACTCGTAGAGGAAAAGCTTTGTTGTAAGGCTTCCCACAGTTGTAGGGAGAATGGTGTTGGTGGCTCCCATGTCCCGTTGTCTTACCTTGCATGTGCCAATATAGTTCTTTGGGAAGAAGGCAAAGTTGCAGAGAAAAAGGGAAGGGACAGTTGACTCAGCAGTGCATGTAGTCCTCACTAGCGATGTGTAACTAGCTGGAACGGTTTGGGACATCTGCCCAGCTCTTGATGCTTGTGTGTTTTGAAGGTGTCTTGGCTTGGGACCCTCAAATGTACAGCTTAATGTCCATGACATTGTTGACCTTTGTCCCACAGCAGGTTGGAAATGGTGCCTGGTACTAGAGCTTATTCATTAAAGCATGCTTTGGGGAAATTAGTATGACTCCCTTTTCTACTGGCCATCTGGGCACAGCTGCAGAGAACCATCTCCGTGGCACAGAAAGGCCAGCTCTCATTCACTGGTGTTGCTGTAATTGTTGGGTTGTAATTTTTGTACAACACCCATTAGCACAGTATCTGAACACCTGTGAGGAGTTGCTGCATCAGGATGTGGTCAGGTTCAGAAGCACACAAACTGAGGAATATCACATTCTACCTCTTTAATTGCCACCCCATACAAATCTCTTCTTTTGGCCAATAAATCAAGGAGGAAGATTGGCACATGGTTCATTAAACAAAACACTCAGTACAAGGAAGGCAGGAGTGGACAGGTAGAGACAGGACCTCTAGACGCTGTGGGAGCAGCTGTCTGTGCAGCAGCCTGGAGATGACCAAAGCTTGCTTTGAGGTTGACAGGAGGTTTCCTGTTCCACCTTTTACTGAAGTTTTCTGCTTCAGATCCTTCAATGATGCTGGAGTAGGTCTCACTGTCATTACCTCATCTGTACCCCAAGCCTACCCACCTCTGGTGTCCCTGTCCTTACTGTTCACCCCACTGCAATGGCTCTTGTCTCATTCCCTCCTCAGGCTTCTGCTGTTTTGCCCAGCCCTGCTGCTATGTGAAGCCAAGCAAATGGAGACCTCAGGTAGGCAGGCCTGGGGAATGCAGCAGCTTAAGCCCTGTTCCACATCATGGCTCTCTTCTGGTTTTGACTTATGTGACCTTGGAGACCTGCCTAATGAAAAGAGAGAGCCTCCCAGCAAATTTCAGTTATCTGAAAATCACAAGGAGGACTTGTAAGATTTTAGGGATGTGGGAATGAGAAATAAATGGAAATGTTTAACTTTCTTACTTAACTGTTTACAAACAGGAGAAACTTGTCACAGCTGGTAGTAAGATGGCCATTCATGAGCAATGAGAACTTCACAAGGCCAACTTTGGTTGAGCGTAGCTCAGTGGAGCAGCAGTGCTGCCTGAGACATCCACATCCTGCCCTTCCATTCTCTGTCCCCCTGTTCTCTTGACTGTAGAATGGGGGTGATAATGCCTGGCCATATTTTCATCAGCAAGCAGAGACCCAGTGATAAATATTAGCTGGAAAAAACATGTATGAACCCTAAACTCACCTTTGGCATTCATACTGCTTCAAGCTGGTGGTTTTTCACAAAGTACATTTTCAACCAGTCTTAAGCTGCTTGCAGCTTTTGTGTTTGGCAAATAGCTCCTGTTAAACTAATAAATCAGAAATTAAATACTTCATATGGAAATATTCAGAAACCCAGCATGTGGTGGTTGTCTTCCCTGTAGTTAGCTGGTGAGAATACTGCTAGGTGAGGCACAAGACCCACTTTCAAATCCCTTCTCTGTATTTAGATGCGGAATCTGGATTTAAAAGCCTCCTGTTGCACAGAAGGGCCTTGTCAGTTGACTGGGGGGGTCTTTTGTGATGGGTTTTTCTGCCTTTCTAGCCAAGGTCCTTGTGGAAGTGGGTGGAGTCACTAGGGGGCCAATCTGTCACCAGTCTGAAAAATGCCAAGCCCATCTCTGGTGTGCTGGGACAGCTGTCACTGGGCAGTGGTACCATTGCATAATACTCTGTTCAGCTGTGTATACCTTAGTCATAAGTAGATGTTCCTTTTCCTCTAATTACTCTGTGCTCCCCAAGCATCTTGGAGCACTATTAAGTAGAAATAACTACTGATACATGTGGGAGAAATCAAGGTTAATGTGTGGCTCATTAAGAGAGCTCCAAGAGGATCACAGAAAGGGCCTTTTGTCTTGTACAATGCATAAAGCTCCCAGTCTGCATCTGAATGCAGACTTACTAGCAGAAGATTTTTATACTCAGAAGGCAAGTCATTTGCTTCCTGGGTATTGAACACTTATCAGGTCAGCAAGTGGGAGAGCAATAGTTGCAAGTTGAGCCTCTGTGGTTTGTTTTATTTTTGTATTTATTTTTGTTTGGTTTTTATTCAGAGGTCTTTGAAAACAAATGGAAGCTCCAACTGGTCTTCCCCTCTGTTCTTTCAGTGCCTCCCCTCTGAGGTGACCAGCACCCCAGATGCCCTGCTCAGATTGAGGTCCTGTTTCAGAGTGAAGTCCTCATATGGAGAGGGCCATCTGTAGCTGTGTCATGGGTCAGCAGCTGAATCCTAGACCAAAGTCCTCTAGAGGGAACTGGCTTGAAAATGGGAAGTTAAATGCAAGCACTTGGCTTTGTAGCTGCAGTAGATGATGGGTCCCATAGGAAGTCTAGCACCTAATGAACTATGATACTGCATTTGCTTTCAGTTGTGTTCTTATAAGTAAGTCTAAAATGAGCTGCTGATGTCCTGTTGCACCAGCTGGAATGGTCACACTCTTAGTGGTTTTAACCTCCTTCTGCTTTTTTCCTTAGTGGGGACAAGGGCTCTAGTCAAATAATCTTCCACAATGGTGAAAGAGGCCTCATGTGCTGCTTGTAACCTGAGCCTTCAACATCACGTCTCAAGGCTGCCATGCATGGCCTTCTGGTGCTCTCTAATTGTAGAATGTGTGTTAGTGTGCGTGCGTTGACCTATGAGGGTGCCACAGGTGATGCACACTCAACCATAGCTTCTTAAGGTGTAGCTCTAGGACTTCCTGACTGCACACCTAATCCTTCTCCTCCTTTTTCCCTATGCTAAGAGAAGAACAGGCTCTGGTACTGCTGTCCATCCATGCATCCATTCTTGCTCGAGCTTGCTCTAGTCTGTGGCATTAAAAAATAGAAAGGATGTAACATGTTCTTACTGCGTGGTGGCAAGAACACAGTTGTATTCATGTAGAACTGTTGCAGTCTGTTTGTAAGACATGATATAATTGAAAAGTCTGGCATGTTTCCCACAGCAAACATTGTTAATCCCCACTAGCTAGGATTAGTCACCACTTCTTACAAGCCTTGACACAAAGCTAGCAAGTTATTCAGTTAATCCGCACTTACAGGATAAAAATTGCATCCTATGGGAAATTAGGCAGCATCTTCTTCCTCTCTTGTTGTACAGTGATGCATTGTGTTGCTTACACCTGAAGGTGGAAGGGAAAAATGCAATAACTTGTGATTGATGTTAACAGACACCTGCTTTCAGAGTGCAGATGGATCAACAGGGAAATTTAGTACAAAACAGCTTTCTGAAACCAGGCAGCGAATATAAACAGCATCTTTGTGCTCTTTGTGGCACTGGAAAATTTTCCTGTTAATGTAAGTACTCGAGGCCTCACAGCTGCAAGACTCTTCCAAGCATCCTCTCTTCCTTTACTCTGGGTTTTTATCTTGTGTGATCTCAAGCTGTATCTGCAAGTAGTGTCATTGGAATTGGTTTATGTATTTCCCATGAAACCGCTGAGATGGTGTTTCAAGCTCTGAACTTTTGCAGACTCCAAAGTGCAGCTCCAAGTTTCCTCATGGACAATCTCTAGAACAGCAAAGTCTTATTGAGCAGGTGACCCAAGATCCAACTTTTCTGGGCAAAATAGCTGAGTGGATCTGGAAACACCAGGTTTCTAGCTGTTAGGCAATTTACTTGGGGAAGCTGACTTGAAGCAGAGCACCAAGGAAGCTCAGAGACTTCAGTTCAGCAGCTCTGCCAGGGAGTTTCTTCCAAGCCTGCACATTGCAAGTGTCTAGTGAAACCAAGACCACCAGTGTGCACAAGCAGTTTGGGAAAGAAGGGGCCTTCTGGATGGAGAGCTCTTGATTTATGACAAGTCTTGAAAATTTCTGATTTCAGTGTGATTTGATCCAAAACCTTAAAAAAACCCCAAACAAACAAACAAAACCAACCAACCAAAAAAACCCCCCACCAAAACTATTACTTAAACAAATATTCCCTTAGATGCTTAACTCTCCTTATGATTTTCACCAACGTAAATTACATGTTATTTGACATGGGATAAAAAATACATAAATGAATGGATGTTTCTTTACCTTATTGATTTATCATCTCATTGGACTGGGTTATGTTTTCAGGGATTATAAACTTAAATTTCACTCCCAGTCATAGAATCACAGAATGGTAGAGGTTGGTAGGGACCTCTGGAGATAATGGAGTGCAACCCCCCTGACAGAGCAGGATCACCTAGGTCAGGCCACACAGGAACACATCCAGGAGGGCTTTGAAAGTCTTCAGAGAAGGAGACTCCACAACCTCTTTGGGCAGCCTGTTCCAGTGCTCCATCACCCTCCACAGTAAAGAAGTTTTTCCCCATGTTGAGAAGGGACTTCCTGTGTTCCAACTTGTGCCCCTCGTCCTATCACAGAGCACCACTGAAAAGAGACTTGCCCCTTCTACTTGACACCTACCCTTCAGTTATTTGTAAGCATTAGTAAGATCCCCTCTCAGTTTTCTTCAGGCTAAACAGCTCCAGGACTCACAGCCTTTCCTTATAAGAGAGATGTTCCAGTCCCTTCATCATCTTCACAGTCAGTGGAGTGATTAGTCTTAAGCAAGGTGCTTTTGAAAAGAAAGGACTGATACTAAGAGCTTTTGTTTGTTTGTTTGTTTGTTTGTTTTGAAAATCCTTCTAATTATTTATCCACATTACTGTGTGAATATGTTTCCATAAATCTAATAGTGAATTATGTTCCTCTCCTTCCCAAAAAATTCTGGTGACAAGCCCTGACTGCCTAGCATCTTGTCTGTGTGGATGCTGACTGTCAGGCAAAGTCTGGCAGGGCTATCATAGCAAGTGGAGGTTTTCACATCTGGTGATGTTTGTGTCTTATCCTTGTCCTTTGCTTTGCAGTGTTTGTTGTCTGTCTAGGAAAATGTAGAATTCATTTCCATCCCATAGTTAGCAGGCTAAAATAGTTCACTGCATGATGTTGGAGTTATATCAGGCTGAGCAGTAAAATTGTGTTAGTGCTGTGAGTCCAGTGGAAAAAGTGTTTGAACCTCTTCCTTGTTTCTACTGATCCTGGATGTGGTGACCACGGTTGTCAGTATCTGTTTAGAAACTCTACTACCTGTAGTTTGGATTTTTAAATACTTCTTTGTTTCCATCATATTTCTTCAGGACAGGTCAGTATCACAGGAAGAAGATGCTCAGCTCATCCTATCTTTGCCAATACTGGAACCAGCTTGTCCCTGCAGTCTTTTTTTGAGCAATGTCCTGGCCCCATGTTAAGGGTGGCCAAGCAAGAGGGCATCCATCCCTGCTGGCACCTCATTAGTCTAAAAGCTGTAATGTTTCTGTGCTTTCCTCGGAGTCCATCTTTTTGTGTCAAGGAACCACACTGGCAGGGCTCTTATTGAAAATAGAGTGTTCAAGTTGCCTTTTCTCCCCTTCTGTCCTCATCTAGAGTTTACACAAGAAGGTCATGTTACTGTTGTTTCCTCTTCTACATTCCCTGTCAGACAAGGTCATTTTTGAAGCCAATGTCCAGTTAAGCTTTAATTCTGCAACCATGGAAAATTATTATCAAAGGGGACAAGCTTCAAAGTAGATGATTAACTGGCACATCCGATGACTGGTTACATTCTAACAGGCTCCTTTTGCACAACTCCTTTCAACTGTAGTGAACTTGAACTCTCATGAAAATGAGTTTCCCGTGGGATGCAGTGGGGTGACTCTCGCTTACAGTGTGGCTGAGGCATCCGGTCCTGGCTGAACAAATTGATCGTAAGAGAAAGGGCACTGTCCCATCATAACAAACTCCTGGGACCTTTCCCTGCAAGCCCAGATGTTCTCCCCACACCCAGTCCCTTATTACTGCTAGTAGAATTTGCTTTATTTTCTGTTGCCAGGATTATGAGAAACATAGGCTTAAGTTGCCCTGAGGTAGGTACAGCCTCTCATGGTCTGTAACTAGTGAAAGCATCAAGCTGGATTAATGCCAGCCCCAATCCCATGTTGGCTCAGGTTTTGGAGTAGTTAAAAGCCAGGCCAGGTTTCTGTGAGATGTAATTCATTAAGGAGAGAAATGCCAAGAAGTACAATGGTGCCAGGAGGAGCAAAATAAGGGCTGGGTTACAGCAGCATGGCCTAAATTGATCCTTCCACTACCGTGTTTTGAAAATGTTTTCCTCAAAGACAACATTGTGAGGCTGTATGGTGTTTTGCAGAGCATGTATTCAATATTTATAGTCTTCTCATCTGAATTAGCTGCAGCATTTGAATGTTTTATTTTTAATAAAGGAAATAATTATTTTTAAAATTATTCTGTGAAAAAGAAGGCTGACAAACCAAAAGGACATACAGCTATGCAGTAAAACCTCATGGAGACAAAAATGCTCTTATAAGGGGAGCTTTTTTAGTAAATTCATTCATTGCTTCATGTATATGCTTCATCGGTCTTCCCCTTACCACAGAATCAGTGACAGGTAGAGGTTGAAAGAGACCTCTGGACATCATCTCATCCAACCCCTCATGCCAAAGCAGGTTCACCCAGAGCAGGTTTTCCCAGGATCACATCCAGGTGGGTTTCAAAAATCTTCAGAGAAGGAGACTCCATAATCTGTCTGGGCAGCCTGTTCCAGTGGCTTCCCTTCACTGTGGTCTGAAAGATGCATTGGGGAACCTCACGTCGTCACACTCCAGCCTGAAATGTAGCAGAGACCGATTTGGCTAAAACCAGTTAGAGCCAAACTGTTAGTTGCCAGCCACTGGCAGAGGCACCATATCCATGGAGCTCTGCCTTCCTATGTCAGCAGTGCATTTGGCACAGAAGTTTACCCTCTTGTTGAGAAACTTGCCTAAGATGACTTTTTCTGCACTGTTCCCGTGCCCCTGCAGCTAGCCTACTTATAGGTATCTAGTCTAGATCCTGTACCACTACCACAGATGTGTCTAGACTGACTGTGGCTGTCCCTCTTTGACTGCAGTCTAGTGCAGAGTCCATCTGGTTACGCAAGAAATAAGCAGAAATTGCCGTGCTGGTGGTGCTGGGGGAGGGTAAGGCACAGAAGCAGGTATAAAGCCCTGTCCTTGGCATCATTCCCTGGACTCAATTGTCTTGTCTTCCCTGAATGACCCTTTCCAGCTGGTGAACAGCTAAGGGCAGAAGTTGGCCTTTACTTTGGTTTATTTACAACAGCTTCATTTTTGTTCTGTTTTCCCTGTTAGCAATAAGGAATAATTCTGTTCTTTGCTTAATCAGGGTAACTGTGAGCAGGCTCATGCCTGGGCACTTGGAGTCTGTTTTTAAAGCTAGCTGGTATCAGTGTTATGGTGTAAAGCTGATAAATCTTTAAAGAGAAGGTCACAGGGCTGCCTACAGAGGCCTGACATTAGCTTCTACTGACAGTGACAGAAACCGCTGGTGTATGCCTCTGTGGTATCAAAGAAGGAGATCTAAAATGCAGCTCTGCTTCTAAAGGGCTAATCTCCTAAACTCCTTCTGAATGGCTTCTGAGGCAGGCTGGAGCAGGGCAAGCATTCACGTTTGTTCCACAGGCTGTCTCTGCCATCCCCTTCCCCAGGAGCAGCTTTCAGTCAAAGCTTTGACAGTGCTGTATGCACAGCTCATTCAGAAAGCAGAGGAAATTGGTGTGTCTCTGCTGGACAGCTAATTGAGACCTGCATCACTGAATGCCTTTGGGAATCAAAAAATCTGGTTTTTAAGGGTTTTTTCCTTTTTTCTTTCTAACCACATGAATGGAAACTGGGTTTCTCAGTGATATGATCCCCATTCCCAGACCTTATAATGAAATCTCGGACATTCAGATGCAGGACCAGAGGAGGAGCCAGCACTGGCAAACACCTTGTTCCTGTTGCAGGTGATGCCCTTATCCTAGTGGAGACAGGCTTAGGTGTGGGACCTGTGTGGTTACACTCCATCGCCCTCATTGCCTGCTGTTCCAATTATGTAACTGTTCATGAGAAGTTGTCCAGGATGATAAACTGGGGTTTGTACCTGGTAAAACTTGTCCATGAAATACAGAATGTTGGAAATGGTGAAACAGTTGCATGTCACTAATAGCACCAGCAAGACAAGGTTTCTGGGAAGAGTATCTCGGAATAAACCAGTTGCTACAGCTGGAAAGAAAAATGCCAAACTTTGGCCCCAGAAATCTTTTTTTGGGTATGAAAGAGAAGTTGCTAAAGTTTAGTAAAGTCCTTAGACCACTGCAGCTACAGCCACACTGCTGTAACAGCAGCAGCACAGGCATGTGCTGACCTCTCTCTGTAACTCCACTGGGATACGTTAGTCCCTTGTTGCTCTGCTCTCATCAGCCTTCTGCCTTTTAAAATGCAGAATGTTCATACAAAGACATTAAAAAAAAAAATAAATAAATTTTACATGAGAGGCATTACTGTCACATTTAGGAAGGTGGCCAAAAAGCTACAGAACTGAAGTAAATTTTTCAGTGACAAGTGATCTGCTGTGACCTGGAGTGTTATTTTCACATCAGCCTTTTCTTCATCTGATCAAGAGAGGGTTCATCAAGGTCCACAGGGGAATGCCAGTGGGAGCAGTGGTGGCCTTAAGCCCTGGCAATCGGTGCTTGGGTAATTTTGAACTTTTCCACAGTGATCATCTAGGTTCCTTCTTCTGTTGTTCCTTCTTGGATGAAGGACTGCACTGTAACTGCTCCCTTGCCTGGGGCAAGGACCTGTCTGCCTTATAGCAAAGGATCCCTTAATGGAAGATTAGATTTAGTGTATTCATGTGATACACAATACCTTTGAGACCTCTCCATCCAGCTTAGTTATCACACCAGTTGACAGCGCCTAAGACTGCTCAGAAACCTGGCAGCCAGTGGTCCCAACTGGGTAGCTGTTTTATGCAGTATTAGGCAGGACCAAAATTTGCTGAGCCTCAGAGACTGGAGAATTACTCCTGTTTTCCCCAAAGCTGAGGCTGATTCAATGCACACTGAGGAGCTGGGTCAGAGAAGGACTTTGCAAATAGGTGTGAAGCTGCTTCCTGAATCATTTTGCACCTTGTTTTACCAGGAGGGGCTTGACCAGCTCTGCTTCTATTTCCTCCTATTTTGACTGCAAAGTTAAAAGTAACGTTTGCTTTCATAGTACAAACCTGATTTCACTGTTTTTACTGCAGACTGTTGGTGGAAATTTCCATGATAGATAATTCAATTAACATCTTTGCATGTTTGATTGTGTTGTTTTGTTAGGCTTGTGCAGTTTGTAAAGGGCCAGGGGGTCCCATAAGAAGGAACATGATGTAAATCTTTATTATTACATACCTTCTAGTATCAACCTTGACCAAAGAATCAGACCACTAGGAAAACTCAGGAAAACATTAAATAAGATCTTTCCAATTTTGATAATGAAACTACAATGTCATAATTTGTAAGTATGATGGACATGCCATAAAGCCTGTGCCAGCAGTCCCCAGATACCAGGGATACTGAGGGGGCCAAGCTGGAACCCCACTGAGCTTGGTCTATGCTGGAGATCTCTCCTTACCATGAGGAGGTGGTGGAGATGAAGAGGACTAGGGAGGCTGGGATGCTGGAGGCTGCAAGAGGGATGAGATGGATACAAACATGTCAATAAAATTTGGAGATGAGCCAGTCCCAAGCAATAAGCAGTGAAGGCAGGAGTAGTGAGACCTACCTAAGAAGTCTCACAGAGGCATTTTTGGCAACATTTCTATGAGGGGACTGATTCCAACTTTAACAAAGCTCTGATCACAACCTTTTTCTGAGGCTTTTAGAGGAGAACGTGACTTAGTGTTGCAAGAAAATTGGGCTATGAAATGCTCTATGCACCCTCTCTGTTGGCGGCCACATCTTCCCAATCAATAACATCAGTCCATCAGCCTTCTAAAAGCACTTAGTAGTTTGGGCACAATCAGCCCAGTTCAAGCACAGAGCCAGAGTGCTGCAAATTTATTAGCAATTGGTCCTGTCCAAGGTATGTTTGAACTGAACTTCTGCTGGCATCAGTGGGATGTGCTGATTTGAATGAATTCAGGATCTAATAGTCAAGTTTTTCCTGAAAGTTCATTTTAGGAGATGCTGCAGTTAACATGGGACAGCATCTCCATCTTGAATATAAATGCAGAGTTGGCTGTTATTAAATACACAAGTGATTAAATCATATAGCAATGGCAGCATGCAATTATAGGCAGCACTGTGGTCACTGTGCATTCAGACTGGTGTCTCTGTGGGCTCACAGCTTAGCAGAGGCTACCCCTGGAGCAGGAAAAAGCCAGGCATTGCAAGAAAGCGGGATTTGGAAAACAGCAACTTTTTTCTAACAACCAAAATGGACGACAGCCAGGGGTTGGGGATGTGCATTCATCTCATGCAGCATCTGCTGAAGAGGTAGAGTGCAACTCTGGCATCATCCTGAGTGTATTTCTTTGTGAAATGAGTGAGTCCTGGGTCTCAGGATCAAGCTCTAGGATAATTGCAGCATCACTGTCCACACCACCCTTGAAGCCTGTGCTCATGCAATGCCTCAGGACAAGGGGAGAAAATGCACTGGAAGTCTTAGCTTTCCTTTAGGGTTCCTAACCCAGCTTGGATCAGAGGCTTCCATAGTGCCAGGGTGTTACTCTTGCTCCACGAGCGTATATCTCGCAGCACTGGGCTTTGTTACGATCCAGAGTCCGGTTCCTCATCCTCGCTGCTTGAACTCGGTTTAGAAAACTCAAAGTGCGTTTCACCCCTTGAAGGTGTTTCATATGTGAGAGCTGACTCACCTGCACCTAAAGGCAGAGGATTGAAACCTGAGAATTTGTCTAGAAAAACAAAACAAAAACACTGAGGCAGTTGGTGATAGTTTAAAGAGGTAGCTTTGAAGATAGGATTTTATCTTTAAAAAAGGTTTGTGGGGAGGAGGAAGCAAACAACTATGAAGGACAGATGTAAAGAGAAGCCTGTAGCATCTGCAGTCCTTCAATTTTTTTTTACTTCATTATCTGCCTGGAAGGTGATGGAGAAATACAAAAAACATGTAGTTTGCTTTTAAAGTATTTTAATCAGCTTGAAGAGAGCCCTTTATTGGCCTTAAGCCACATGTTTTGGTTTGTTTTTTCTTGTGGGGTGGCAGGGAAGGATAATTTTTTTTTTTTTTTCCTTTCCTATCCTCATTGAGGTAAGTCTTGTTGGAAAAATTCCTTCAGGATGAAATTCCCTTGGGCTTGGCATAGTTATACTGTCAATAAACACTGTTTGTTGTGTACAGGGTATTGGGCAAAATATATCACAGTCCCTTTGAAGCAATCTCTCTGTTACGTTGAGTCTACCACGCAGGTATTTCACAATTATCACAGAACTTGACTTAGTGCTGAAGCGATCCAACAAAATTTATTATATAAATCTTTACAAAGACAAGGGAGAAGGAGAAGAGAAGCTCATTTGGGAGTCTGAATGCTGGGTACAGTTAGAACATGGTTTATCGCCCCTGAACAAAGTTCTGCAACAACACCTGTATGCATCAGCACAAACTCCAGCAGAGGTACACAATCTGTCTTGGCCAACAGTCTTTGTAGTTCAGGCAGCATTTTCTTTTAAACTCCTTATGACAAGCATATCCTGTCTTCTTGTTAGTGCTGTAGGAATTGTTGGTTTTAAAACTCTCATTTGCTAACTAATACTGATGCTGTTTTGCATCAGCTTGAGTGGTAGCTCTCCAAATCTGCTCTGTGAAAAGAACAAAACAAAAATGTTAGTTTGGAGTTGAAGAAAATAGTTTTGCTCTTTTAAATGACCATTACTGTGACAGCAGCTCCTTGCCCCATTCTCCTCTGGAAGCCAAGCTTGGTGTCACCATGGCCTCCAAGGCAGGACTTGAGTTGTTCTGATGGAAACAGATTTGGTCCATGGTGAAAAGAAGCCCCTTTTTGCATTTGGAAGAAATGAGGTATATTAATCACAGATTTAAGGCCATCTCATCTCTATCTGTCTATTGGTTGGTTGGGCAAGTGAAAATACTGGCATGGTCATGGACCTTATCTTCTGAGACACATGTTATTTTGCTCTGGTTTCATTTCTGTCATGCCAGCCAAATTCTTACAGATCATGTTAGGCTGAAATTCACTGGGTATCAAAACTACTGTTAATATACAGAGACTACCCTTATATATTTGAGTACCAACTTATCACTTAGTTAGAGATAAGATACTAAAGAGAAACTTTGCCAAAGGAAATGAGATGAGATTCCCATGCCGCTGCATGAAAGATTATGTTGTGTAAACCAGACAAAATGTGAGTCCTGAACCCCCAAGTTCAACCAAACTATGGCTGTTTCAAAGCAGAGCCAACAGCACTACAAAGTGCTTTTCCTTTTTTCCATTTCTCCTAGGCAAAGCACTTATGGTGAAAGTGAGGATGAAAACAAACAGGCCACCCCATTGATCTGCTGCTAGATCAAACCTGATAGGAATCCCAACTTCCAGATGGCTTTTTACAATGGCCAAAAGAAGTGAGACCAAAGCCCACCTCCCAGATTCCAGCTGTGCAATCAGATCCAGGAGGAGGCTGGTTCAGAGCAATTCCTCCCTGAGCACAGTTCTCTTTTCCAGCAGTCATTTAATGGTTTCCATAACTAGAGGCTATATCTAATGAACTTTTTCTATGTGAATTTATCTAAATTGGTGCAAAGCTGAGTTCTGTCCTCTACAACAGCTAGTGGCATGTGGTTGCACAATTGCACCATATGTGAAAACATATACTGTTAGTTAAGCTGCTCCTTGTTGAGCAAGCCACACCCCAAGACCTTGTTTATAACAAGATGGGAGGGACCACATTTGAAGACTGTTTCAAGGCAGCTGAAATTGTAATTAGCACAGGTATCTTCATGTGTTGCAAGATAATTTCTGGAGGGGGTGGATGTTAAAGTATATGTAAATAATCAATTAAAATGAAGGGCTCATTACTGGCTTGCTCTCTAGATTCCTTTGGTAGACAAACTTGGATAATGTATATTCTTGAGATGTCATTGCAAATAAAAAAAAAAAAAAAAGGCAAAGGAGTTTTAGAAGAGGATCTTCTGCTTTTTGGTTCACACATTGTCCTTTCTGAAAGGAAAAGAGTCACAACTGCATGACTTCTTGAGCTGGGCAGTAACTAGTTCAGTGCAGCAAAGGCAACTGTTAACATCCTTCGGTTCTCAAGCATGGCTGAGAGGGAAACTAAGTGGCAGCACAGCAACCTTTTTGGTATTAGATATAATTATAGGCTGCCATTCTTTGTCAGAACAGGAAGAAAAATAAAATATTTATTACTGGGGATAAATGGAGAAGAGCTTTTTTGGAGTGCATGAATGCAGAGGGTGGTACCAGTCCTGCACTCTTAAAGAGGCTGATCTGAAAGGTGCCAGCATCTGCTCCAGCTTTTTTGTCAGTAGATGCAAGAGTCACAGCAATCATGTAGAAAGGTCCAGAGCTGACAATGTGCCTTGGCTGACTTTGGAGCTTTTTGTATTTTTAGCATTGCTGGTGGCAGAGATACCAAGAGCGGAATGATCTCGGCTCCCTTGGAGTGAGAAATGATTCACGCTCTGTAAAAATAAAGCTTAATGCAAGCAGTCCTGTATCTTCTGAAATGAGGACTGCAGCTTTTGAACTTTTAAAAGGACCTTTTTCCCCAGTTCTTTAGAGAAGATTTGGAGGGTTTTACAGTTAGCATGGATCGCCTGTTTCTGGACAGCTCTCCTGAACAGCATTTTCTGGGAGCACTCTCTTTTGCTCTGGCCTGGTACTGAATTTGAGCATTAGGAGTTTTTAAACTCTGATCCAGTTCAGCATCTCCAATACTGACATGAATTGTTCTTTTCTCCAGTTCAGCCTGATGTTGATCCCTTCAATAAAGAAGCCTGTGATAGTTAATGCTTCCTTCTGACCATTCTCTGATGTGTCATCAGAGATAATGTGAGCTGTGATACCAGAGCATCTTGTCTCTGACCATCTGCTCTGGCTGCTTTTTGAGGCAGAGAGAAGATCTATTTCCAGACAAGTGGCACTTGGTTTCAGTGGGAGAATTTGGATCTTTAGCAAAAGGTTTTATGTAGATTTGAAATAAAGAAGGAGGAGGAAGCATGAGTGGGAAAAAAATATTTTAGTAATGCTTGTGGTTTACAAGGTCTTACAATATTTCAAATGGCATGTATGTACCATACTAAGGCAGCAGTAGAAACAACCTTCAGAGAGCTGATACCTCATTTAATTAATTAATTGAACTATACAAAAGGACATTCACAGATGCACCACGAGCACATCGTTTTAGCAAGAAGTACTGGTATTAAATCTCCACACCTTTGAATGTTGTTAGTCTTATCTGAACCCTTCTCCTTGTGGCATCATATCTTATGCAAGGTCACTCCTCTGAGGCTCCATCTACACAGCAGGGCTGAGGTGAAGGCTGAGGGTTTGCCCTGTGATCTGCTGGGGTGAGGTGTAAGGTGGGATCTCACCCAGAGTTGTGCATCCTCATGTGAACACCTTGAAATGAGTGGAGGAGCTCTTTGCGTTTTCATATTCAGGGAAATACACACTCCTGAAAAATCAGGGTTGGTTGGTGGCCACTCCACAGTGTGGAGCTGCTTTGCGTGTGTTCATGTCCAAGGCAGATAAAATGACTCAGCTTCAGGAACTGAAATAATGATTCAACTAAAAGTTTAAGCAAAAGTTGCAGGATGGCAAAAAAAGCCTTCTGTGGACTTTCCACTGTTCTAACAACTACTTATGACCTTTCATACAGTCAGATAAGTCAAAAAGACAGTTTTTCACACAAAAACCTGAAGCAGGAACCCAGCTTGTTAACAGAATCACTTGGGTTGCAAGTGACATTTCTTTCTTTCCCTTTACAAGCTTGATTGCCACATTTTTAAATGGCAACATTTATTCTGAGAAGAGTTAACTGAGACTTTAGCCACATCATTGATTTATGCAGCAGATACCGTCAAATTTTATTTGTGTTAAGGAATGAGCCGTTAGCAGTGAACTGGAAACTGTGGCTTAAAAGGTGAGTATCTTCAGGATATCTAAGTTCAGATCTTAAGTCACAGCTTAAAATGATTATTAACAAGTCCTGGACTCTGTAGGTTTTGGGGGGTTTTTTTTTGTTTGTTTGTTTTTTTTGTTTGTTTGTTTGGTTTTTTTTGTTTGTTTTT